>CM043787.1:47919803-47939803 GCA_023974075.1 Chaenocephalus aceratus
ATAAGTGGTGAGGTCCGGTTGGAAGGGAGGAGGTTGAGCTTGGCCCTGAGCTGGAAGCAGGAGGCGAAGGGGTGGAGGAGGGATGCGCGTTGACACCTCAAAGACAGCTGATAGGAAAGGGGAGAGCATACATAGAGGGATTAACAGGTGCGATAATTAGGCTTGTGAATGGAGGGACGTGATAGATTGGCTAAGGAGTGGCGCTCTAGTGGAGGGAGCGAGTATTGCCATGACGTGCACTACGGAGTGATAGGTCTTCCTGTCTGAAGCTTCATTTCTCAGCGTCTCTTCCGATCTCCCAAAACCAAATGATTGTACAGAGCGGCTAAAAATAGTCCCTTTGATCTCGGTGAGGGGTGGGTTTGAGGCGGTGTGAAGGGGCCGAATGACCGTGACTGACTACTTTACTATTCTCCGTATAGTGTTAACAAAACCTACACAAATAATGGCCAACTTAGAACGTATAAATATGACTTCCAACATGTGGTTCTACCAATGTTCCCATCAGTACATAATCCTCGTTTCCCAAGATCAAAAGTTATTCGTCTCATTATCTCGATATAACAAATGTTGTTTTCCTGAAAAGTCTGCCAGCGTTTCCTTCATGAAACATTTCCTTCTCAAATTAATTGTGTCATTATTTAAGAAGTGTTCTCATCGCGAGAAATGTGATTGGGTTAGGGTTATTGTTATGTTGAGATAAGAACATGAATACATTGTGATCTCGAGCTGTAAGTATGGCAGTGGGTTATTTTGTGAGTACTTTGTTCACCTCCTCGATCCCTTAAGGCAACCGAAAACTAAATCCACCCGAAACACTGAGCGCCCTGAAGTTCAAACCTCCCAGCGACCAGTTCTCCCAACGTCTCTTCTGATCTCCACAACCAAATTATTGGACATGTTTCTCTACCTGCGCTGACAGAGCGGCTAAAAATAGTTTCCCTTCCATCTCGTGAGGGATGGGTGTGAGGCTCCGTCCTATTGGCCGAGACGCTGATAGCTTTCAGGTCGAGGAGCAGGGGTCAATCAGCAGCTGTGGTTCTGTCAGAGAGGGAGACTCAAAGCTCAAATCCCAGAGGCCAGAGGAGGGTCTCTGATTCCTGGGCAACACTCCTCTTCCTCCTCGTCTTCCTCTTCCTCCTCACATCACTCTCCACTCACTCCCAGCCCTTGAACTGACAGACAGTTGTCTTGGAGTCTGACATTCGGTGTAAACAGCGCTGAGCTCCTCGACACAGGAGCTGTCAATCAAAGACATTGGCGAGGAACCCTCCGATGTGTTTGGACAAGAGGATTTCAGCCGGGCAGATTGATATCTACTGAGGGGGGGGGGGTCGGGGTCTTTTCTACCCAGACCTCTGGCAGTAAGGGTAGGGGAGTAACGGATTAAATGTAACCGGATAATAAGGAAATCAGGATTTCCTTACATTGTCAGGGCAATATAACGTCCGTATTTTAAATTAGCTCCACTTGCACTTCAGTCAAATGAAGCGTGACACACATCTGATGCTTTTAAAAAAACAAAAAAACGGCCAGGATAGGGTTAGGATTTACAGACGTCTCATTGTCTGATTCAGTTTTTAAACAAATCAAACAGCCTTAGACTCTGCGACGAGCAGCATGAGGAGAAACATATTACATGTAACAGGATTATGTAATCAGGATATATCAAAAGGTAACTGTATTCCCTTACGGCCCGTCCACACGGCGGCGTGCGTTGAAGCTTGCTGGTGGGCGTGTCTGAAAGTCGACCAATCACATGAATCTCCCGCCCCTGACACACACGCAGCGGTTTGATTGGCTAGAGCTTGTACTGGCATATGATTCGATTGGCTGACGCTTCTGCCAAGGCGTCAAAAGTTGAACATTGCTCAAGTTTTGCAGCGAGCCACGCCAGCTACGCTCCGCGTCGCTTCCCACAATGCAGTTCGGCTAAAAGTGACGTCACCCCATTCAAAGTGAACGGTGAAGCTCTCGACGCACGCCGCCGTGTGGACGGGCCGTCAGGGTTACATAAGAAAGACGTGATCAGATGTACCTTTCTGAACATTGAGGGTTGATAGCAGGATTTGAAATGTTACTCAAATCTAAAAAGAGAATATAGTGTTCAGACTCTTCTCTGTCAGCTGTGCTGTTCTGTAGGATAACACTTTAAGTGCGAATACTTACTGTCTGAATCTGCTTTATGGTTCTCACTTTCTTCGGTTCATTTGTTCTGTTTTTAATTCAGCCGGTGAACCTAGATGTTCATAACATAGTGTGTGAGACGAACTGTGTGTGTGAAGCTAAGACGTCTAATAATAGTAATTTCTTTCTGATTGTTTTGTAAAAAAAAAAGAAAAGATTAACAAGACAAACATGTCGCTGATGACGATGACCTAATGTTTTATAAGAGAAATATATGTTAGAGGGGGTAGGACCAGAAAAGTTTTTTTAAGCTTCTTCTTGCCCCTGTTGAACATGACAGAGACTATCTGAAAATTATTTTTATTTTTTTTGTTGTTTTTTTTGTTTGTTATTATTTATTTTGTTGGTACTTTGTTATAATTATTAATCTGAGTGAAAAAAAGAAAAAGGAGAATATATATATATATTATTGTTATATATTTTTTTTGTTTCTGACATGTTCAATAAATTGACTAAACTAAACTAACTAAACTAATACACAGTTAGCGGAGATTCTATTTCTGCTTTTTTTGATTTTCTTCTTTTCTAAGGTTCATTCAAATCAAATCAAAATGCATTATAGCCCCAAATCACAAAGCATCAATGGGCTACACAAAGCAAACAAAAACAAAATACAAATATCATAGCAGAAACATTTAAAAAACATTATGAACAACAAAATAAGTAGTGTTATTTGATAAAAGCAGTGTTTTGAGCTGGAAGGAATCGACAGAATTAGCTCAGCAATTTCTGTTGGACACATGGACAGTACATGTTTTTAAGTAACCCTCCCAACCCTGCTGGCATCGGGCTGATGTCCCCCGGACGGAGACAGATAGTGGAGACTTTGATAATGTGGAAAAGGAAATAAGTGTTGCCCTCTGTGTCTCCAGCGGACTGATAAGAGACTGTTTCTGTCTCTGCACTTTCACGCTATCAGAGATTAGAGCTTTAATAACAGATTGCAGGGGGGGGGGGATTTGCTCTCACATATAATCAAGAAGAATTGCAATTTACTAAAACTATTAAGAACATTATCATTTTACTACTTAATTGTTTTAAAAGTCAAAATCGTGAGTGTGGTTTTCAAAATGCCAGAGCAGCTATTTTAATTATAAGCTATGTAATAATGTCTTAACAAGCTGCTGCAGTCGACTCTTATTTTCATTTACTAGAATGATAAGAGGATTGTTTACTGGTGATTATTTCTCTGCTGGTCAGCGACTGATCCATTTACTCTCAGACACAAACGTCTTTCTGACGGATACAAAAAACACTCGCTGTTGTTTTATGTTGCTGTTAAAACAAGGACCATCTCTTCTTCTAGTCATCAATAACCTGAATATGATGTTCAGGTGTGTATCAGTATGTAGTGGCCTCTACTTTAAAGAGTCCTCTCCTGCTGATGTTCAGGTGTATGTCAGTATGTAGTGCCTCTACTTTAAAGAGTCCTCTCCTGCTAATGTTCAGGTTCATATCAGTATGTAGTGTCTCTACTTTAAAGAGTCCTCTCCTGCTGATGTTCAGGTGTATATCAGTATGTAGTATCTCTACTTTAAAGAGTCCTCTCCTGCTAATGTTCAGGTGTATATCAGTATGTGGTGTCTCTACTTTAAAGAGTTCTCTCCTGCTGATGTTCAGGTGTATATCAGTATGTAGTGTCTCTACTTTAAAGAGTCCTCTCCTGCTGATGTTCAGGTGTATATCAGTATGTAGTGTCTCTACTTTAAAGAGTCCTCTCCTGCTGATGTTCAGGTGTATATCAGTATGTAGTGTCTCTACTTTAAAGAGTCCTCTCCTGCTGATGTTCAGGTGTATATCAGTATGTAGTGTCTCTACTTTAAAGAGTCCTCTCCTGATGATGTTCAGGTGTATATCAGTATGTAGTGTCTCTACTTTAAAGAGTCCTCTCCTGCTGATGTTCAGGTGTATATCAGGATGTAGTGTCTCTACTTTAAAGAGTCCTCTCCTGCTGATGTTCAGGTGTATATCAGTAAGTAGTGTCTCTACTTTAAAGAGTCCTCTCCTGCTGATGTTCAGCTGTATATCAGTATGTAGTGTCTCTACTTTAAAGAGTCCTCTCCTGCTGATGTTCAGGTGTATATCAGTATGTAGTGTCTCTACTTTAAAGAGTCCTCTCCTGCTGATGTTCTGCTGTATATCAGTATGTAGTGTCTCTACTTTAAAGAGTCCTCTCCTGCTGATGTTCAGGTGTATATCAGTATGTAGTGTCTCTACTTTAAAGAGTCCTGTCCTGCTGATGTTCAGGTGTATATCAGTATGTAGTGTCTCTACTTTAAAGAGTCCTCTCCTGCTGATGTTCAGGTGTATATCAGTATGTAGTGTCTCTACTTTAAAGAGTCCTGTCCTGCTGATGTTCAGGTGTATATCAGTATGTAGTGTCTCTACTTTAAAGAGTCCTCTCCTGCTGATGTTCAGGTGTATATCAGTGTGTAGTGTCTCTACTTTAAAGAGTCCTCTCCTGCTGATGTTCAGGTGTATATCAGTAAGTGGTGTCTATACTTTAAAGAGTCCTCTCCTGCTGATGTGCAGGTGTATATCAGTATGTAGTGTCTCTACTTTAAAGAGTCCTCTCCTGCTGAGGTTCAGGTATATATCAGTATGTAGTGTCTCTACTTTAAAGAGTCCTCTCCTGCTGATGTTCAGGTGTATATCAGTATGTAGTGTCTCTACTTTAAAGAGTCCTCTCCTGCTGATGTTCAGGTGTATATCAGTATGTAGTGTCTCTACTTTAAAGAGTCCTCTCCTGCTGATGTTCAGGTGTATATCAGTATGTAGTGTCCCTACTTTAAAGAGTCCTCGTCTGCTGATGTTCAGGTGTATATCAGTATGTAGTGTCTCTACTTTAAAGAGTCCTCTCCTGCTGATGTTCAGGTGTATATCAGTATGTAGTGTCTCTACTTTAAAGAGTCCTCTCCAGCTGATGTTCAGGTGTATATCAGTATGTAGTGTCTCTACTTTAAAGAATCCTCTCCTGCTGATGTTCAGGCGTATATCAGTATGTAGTGTCTCTACTTTAAAGAGTCCTCTCCTGCTGATGTTCAGGTGTATATCAGTATGTAGTGTCTCTACTTTAAAGAGTCCTCTCCTGCTGATGTTCAGGCGTATATCAGTATGTAGTGTCTTTACTTTAAAGAGTCCTGTCCTGCTGATGTTCAGGTGTATATCAGTATGTAGTGTCTCTACTTTAAAAAGTCCTGTCCTGCTGATGTTCAGGTGTATATCAGTATGTAGTGTCTCTACTTTAAAGAGTCCTCTCCTGCTGATGTTCAGGTGTATATCAGGATGTAGTGTCTCTACTTTAAAGAGTCCTCTCCTGCTGATGTTCAGGTGTATATCAGTAAGTAGTGTCTCTACTTTAAAGAGTCCTCTCCTGCTGATGTTCAGCTGTATATCAGTATGTAGTGTCTCTACTTTAAAGAGTCCTCTCCTGCTGATGTTCAGGTGTATATCAGTATGTAGTGTCTCTACTTTAAAGAGTCCTCTCCTGCTGATGTTCTGCTGTATATCAGTATGTAGTGTCTCTACTTTAAAGAGTCCTCTCCTGCTGATGTTCAGGTGTATATCAGTATGTAGTGTATCTACTTTAAAGAGTCCTCTCCTGCTGATGTTCTGCTGTATATCAGTATGTAGTGTCTCTACTTTAAAGAGTCCTCTTCTGCTGATGTTCAGGTGTATATCAGTATGTAGCGTCTCTACTTTAAAGAGTCCTCCCCTGCTGATGTTCAGGTGTATATCAGTATGTAGTGTCTCTACTTTAAAGAGTCCTCTCCTGCTGATGTTCAGGTGTATATCAGTAAGTAGTGTCTCTACTTTAAAGAGTCCTCTCCTGCTGATGTTCAGCTGTATATCAGTATGTAGTGTCTCTACTTTAAAGAGTCCTCTCCTGCTGATGTTCAGGTGTATATCAGTATGTAGTGTCTCTACTTTAAAGAGTCCTCTCCTGCTGATGTTCTGCTGTATATCAGTATGTAGTGTCTCTACTTTAAAGAGTCCTCTCCTGCTGATGTTCAGGTGTATATCAGTATGTAGTGTCTCTACTTTAAAGAGTCCTGTCCTGCTGATGTTCAGGTGTATATCAGTATGTAGTGTCTCTACTTTAAAGAGTCCTCTCCTGCTGATGTTCAGGTGTATATCAGGATGTAGTGTCTCTACTTTAAAGAGTCCTCTCCTGCTGATGTTCAGGTGTATATCAGTAAGTAGTGTCTCTACTTTAAAGAGTCCTCTCCTGCTGATGTTCAGCTGTATATCAGTATGTAGTGTCTCTACTTTAAAGAGTCCTCTCCTGCTGATGTTCAGGTGTATATCAGTATGTAGTGTCTCTACTTTAAAGAGTCCTCTCCTGCTGATGTTCTGCTGTATATCAGTATGTAGTGTCTCTACTTTAAAGAGTCCTCTCCTGCTGATGTTCAGCTGTATATCAGTATGTAGTGTCTCTACTTTAAAGAGTCCTCTCCTTCTGATGTTCAGGTGTATATCAGTATGTAGTGTCTCTACTTTAAAGAGTCCTCTCCTGCTGATGTTCTGCTGTATATCAGTATGTAGCGTCTCTACTTTAAAGAGTCCTCCCCTGCTGATGTGCAGGTGTATATCAGTATGTAGTGTCTCTACTTTAAAGAGTCCTCTCCTGCTGATGTTCAGGTGTATATCAGGATGTAGTGTCTCTACTTTAAAGAGTCCTCTCCTGCTGATGTTCAGGTGTATATCAGTAAGTAGTGTCTCTACTTTAAAGAGTCCTCTCCTGCTGATGTTCAGCTGTATATCAGTATGTAGTGTCTCTACTTTAAAGAGTCCTCTCCTGCTGATGTTCAGGTGTATATCAGTATGTAGTGTCTCTACTTTAAAGAGTCCTCTCCTGCTGATGTTCAGCTGTATATCAGTATGTAGTGTCTCTACTTTAAAGAGTCCTCTCCTGCTGATGTTCAGGTGTATATCAGTATGTAGTGTCTCTACTTTAAAGAGTCCTCTCCTGCTGATGTTCTGCTGTATATCAGTATGTAGTGTCTCTACTTTAAAGAGTCCTCTCCTGCTGATGTTCAGGTGTATATCAGTATGTAGTGTCTCTACTTTAAAGAGTCCTCTCCTGCTGATGTTCAGGTGTATATCAGGATGTAGTGTCTCTACTTTAAAGAGTCCTCTCCTGCTGATGTTCAGGTGTATATCAGTAAGTAGTGTCTCTACTTTAAAGAGTCCTCTCCTGCTGATGTTCAGCTGTATATCAGTATGTAGTGTCTCTACTTTAAAGAGTCCTCTCCTGCTGATGTTCAGGTGTATATCAGTATGTAGTGTCTCTACTTTAAAGAGTCCTCTCCTGCTGATGTTCTGCTGTATATCAGTATGTAGTGTCTCTACTTTAAAGAGTCCTCTCCTGCTGATGTTCAGGTGTATATCAGTATGTAGTGTCTCTACTTTAAAGAGTCCTGTCCTGCTGATGTTCAGGTGTATATCAGTATGTAGTGTCTCTACTTTAAAGAGTCCTCTCCTGCTGATGTTCAGGTGTATATCAGTATGTAGTGTCTCTACTTTAAAGAGTCCTGTCCTGCTGATGTTCAGGTGTATATCAGTATGTAGTGTCTCTACTTTAAAGAGTCCTCTCCTGCTGATGTTCAGGTGTATATCAGTGTGTAGTGTCTCTACTTTAAAGAGTCCTCTCCTGCTGATGTTCAGGTGTATATCAGTAAGTGGTGTCTATACTTTAAAGAGTCCTCTCCTGCTGATGTGCAGGTGTATATCAGTATGTAGTGTCTCTACTTTAAAGAGTCCTCTCCTGCTGAGGTTCAGGTATATATCAGTATGTAGTGTCTCTACTTTAAAGAGTCCTCTCCTGCTGATGTTCAGGTGTATATCAGTATGTAGTGTCTCTACTTTAAAGAGTCCTCTCCTGCTGATGTTCAGGTGTATATCAGTATGTAGTGTCTCTACTTTAAAGAGTCCTCTCCTGCTGATGTTCAGGTGTATATCAGTATGTAGTGTCCCTACTTTAAAGAGTCCTCGTCTGCTGATGTTCAGGTGTATATCAGTATGTAGTGTCTCTACTTTAAAGAGTCCTCTCCTGCTGATGTTCAGGTGTATATCAGTATGTAGTGTATCTACTTTAAAGAGTCCTCTCCAGCTGATGTTCAGGTGTATATCAGTATGTAGTGTCTCTACTTTAAAGAATCCTCTCCTGCTGATGTTCAGGCGTATATCAGTATGTAGTGTCTCTACTTTAAAGAGTCCTCTCCTGCTGATGTTCAGGTGTATATCAGTATGTAGTGTCTCTACTTTAAAGAGTCCTCTCCTGCTGATGTTCAGGCGTATATCAGTATGTAGTGTCTTTACTTTAAAGAGTCCTGTCCTGCTGATGTTCAGGTGTATATCAGTATGTAGTGTCTCTACTTTAAAGAGTCCTCTCCTGCTGATGTTCAGGTGTATATCAGTATGTAGTGTCTCTACTTTAAAGAGTCCTGTCCTGCTGATGTTCAGGTGTATATCAGTATGTAGTGTCTCTACTTTAAAGAGTCCTCTCCTGCTGATGTTCAGGTGTATATCAGTGTGTAGTGTCTCTACTTTAAAGAGTCCTCTCCTGCTGATGTTCAGGTGTATATCAGTAAGTGGTGTCTATACTTTAAAGAGTCCTCTCCTGCTGATGTGCAGGTGTATATCAGTATGTAGTGTATCTACTTTAAAGAGTCCTCTCCTGCTGATGTTCAGGTGTATATCAGTATGTAGTGTCTCTACTTTAAAGAGTCCTCTCCTGCTGATGTTCAGGTGTATATCAGTATGTCATGTCTCTACTTTAAAGAGTCCTCTCCTGCTGTTGTTCAGGTGTATATCAGTATGTAGTGTCTCTACTTTAAAGAGTCCTCTCCTGCTGATGTTCAGGTGTATATCAGTGTGTAGTGTCTCTACTTTAAAGAGTCCTCTCCTGCTGATGTTCAGGTGTATATCAGTAAGTGGTGTCTATACTTTAAAGAGTCCTCTCCTGCTGATGTGCAGGTGTATATCAGTATGTAGTGTATCTACTTTAAAGAGTCCTCTCCTGCTGATGTTCAGGTGTATATCAGTATGTAGTGTCTCTACTTTAAAGAGTCCTCTCCTGCTGATGTTCAGGTGTATATCAGTATGTCATGTCTCTACTTTAAAGAGTCCTCTCCTGCTGTTGTTCAGGTGTATATCAGTATGTAGTGTCTCTACTTTAAAGAGTCCTCTCCTGCTGATGTTCAGGTGTATATCAGTATGTAGTGTCTCTACTTTAAAGAGTCCTCTCCTGCTGATGCTCAGGTGTATATCAGTATGTAGTGTCTCTACTTTAAAGAGTCCTCTCCTGATGATGTTCAGGTGTGTATCAGTATGTAGTGTCTCTACTTTAAAGAGTCCTATCCTGCTCATGTTCAGGTGTATATCAGTATGCAGTGTCTCTACTTTAAAGAGTCCTCTCCTGCTGATGTTCAGGTGTATATCAGTATGTAGTGTCTCTACTTTAAAGAGTCCTCTCCTGCTGATGTTCAGGTGTATATCAGTATGTAGTGTCTCTACTTTAAAGAGTCCTCTCCGGCTGATGTTCAGGTGTATATCAGTATGTAGTATCTCTACTTTAAAGAGTCCTCTCCTGCTGATGTTCAGGTGTATATCAGTATGTAGTGTCTCTACTTTAAAGAGTCCTCTCCTGCTGATGTTCAGGTGTATATTCATATGTAGTGTCTCTACTTTAAAGAGTCCTCTCCTGCTGATCTCCAAGTCCATATCAGTATGTAGTGTCTCTACTTTAAAGAGTCCTCTCCTGCTGATGTTCAGGTGTATATCAGTATGTAGTGTCTCTACTTTAAAGAGTCCTCTCCTGCTGATGTTCAGGTGTATATCAGTATGTAGTGTCTCTACTTTAAAGAGTCCTCTCCTGCTGATGTTCAGGTGTATATCAGTATGTAGTGTCTCTACTTTAAAGAGTCCTCTCCTGCTGATGTTCAGGTGTATATCAGTATGTAGTATCTCTACTTTAAAGAGTCCTCTCCTGCTGATGTTCAGGTGTATATCAGTATGTAGTGTCTCTACTTTAAAGAGTCCTCTCCTGCTGATGTTCAGGTGTATATTCATATGTAGTGTCTCTACTTTAAAGAGTCCTCTCCTGCTGATCTCCAAGTCCATATCAGTATGTAGTGTCTCTACTTTAAAGAGTCCTCTCCTGCTGATGTTCAGGTGTATATCAGTATGTAGTGTCTCTACTTTAAAGAGTCCTCTCCTGCTGATGTTCAGGTGTATATCAGTATGTAGTGTCTCTACTTTAAAGAGTCCTCTCCTGCTGATGTTCAGGTGTATATCAGTATGTAGTGTCTCTACTTTAAAGAGTCCTCTCCTGCTGATGTTCAGGTGTATATCAGTATGTAGCGTCTCACTAAAACCTATAGAACACTACAGGAAAGGGAAAACCCCAAAATGCAAAATGCATCATGAATTCTATAGAAACAAAGCAAGTTCTCTAACGGCCTGATTTACCAAATACTTTAATTTACAACATTTGGTGTCAGTTCTTATTTGAACTATGCAATACAGGAAGTGTAACAGTGTGCTTTTGCACTTTGTATATTATGACAACGTTTAAAATGCGATTAAACGAAGCGTGCCCTCCAAACCGGTGGAGCGTGTACGGATTATTGTGACTCCACATTAAACGGTTGACAGTCTCGATGGCTATCGATCTTAAAAAGAGCCGTCTCATTTCACAAGAAAATAAATTAAATACAAAGCGGATTCTGATACGGCGGCTGCAGAGAAGAGGCGGCCGCAGTACGTGATCAGTACTCGCCCCTCTCTCCAAACGTCTGAAAGACTGAAGTGATGCTAGCGATGCCAGCCGAGGACTCGCTGAACCCTTTGATAATCAGCAGAGCCTTCTCTCACAAATGTCTCACACACCGTCACACACACACACACTCACACTCGCTCAGCACATTCTGCCGTCGTTATCTCTGTCCACATCACAGCTCTTTAATTACACCACTGCTTTTTTTGTCTTTCAATCCTTCTCTTAGTGCTGTGAATCTTAATCGTTCAGACTGGGACTGCGGAGTATCTAAATATCACAAGATATGAGAGAAAATACTTCGATATCAATACTGGGACGATATTGTCACTGTTGATTTGTTGTATAGGTAAAGTAATCATTACCTACGGAAGAGGATTAGGGCCACATGATGTTTTTTTTGGGAGGATTTTAAAAAATATTTATTTTTTTTGTTCTGGGAAAAAAGTCAGAATTCTGACTTTTTTCTCAGAACAAAAAAACATTTATTTTTTTGGGAGAAAAAAGTCAGAATTCTGAGATTAAAGTCAGAATTCTGACTTTTTTCCCAGAACAAATTTTTTTTTTTTTTTTTTTTAAATCCTCCCAAAAAAAATATTCATGTGGCCCTAATCCTCTTCCGTAATTACCAAAGGTACACAACAATTAGAATAAAACATCACTTTACTGTCCTGGAGCTTTGAATACCAGAGAAAGACAAGTATTGTGCCTTATTAATATATTACAACATCTAAAACAATATCTAGTCTTATATAACATAACATTATTTAACAATATAGGTATATTAAGTCCTTATTCAGGCAAAAGCACTCTCGCAGAAGCAGCACAAGACGTTGTGATTGGCAGCATGACCAACATATCTTTATGTTAAAAAATAAGCAATACACTTGGCAATTGATCCACATGTGTGTTCAGCTATCACATGATAAGTATGCTTTGTGTTGAATCTGAATCTGTGCACACAACATATACATTTAAAACTGACAGTGTTTTAAGAATCAACGCATTATAAAGAAACATCATTTTACAAATTCAAGAGACATTTCCATTTCACTTTTAAAAATCCAAGCTTCACAACAACAACACAAACAGACACACATCATGATTTCCAAATATTATTTTGTGCATATATTTAATTGTTTCTTAGCTTTGACTGTCTCTTCTTTGGCATCAATCCTACAATCAATCTCACTCAGGACTGACGTGTGAGTAGGGGTCCACCCCCCCCCCTTCTTCACACACTGCTCCATCTTTGTTCAGCTCTTGATTTCTGACCAAGATCTCTAGGTGCAGATTTAATGCAAACTATTCGGCTCTGGCTGAAATTAAATCTGTTCTGCTAATGACTCAATTATATCTGAAGAAGTACAAAAAGGCTACGGCGCTTTAATTAAGTCATGTCAGCGCAGAGTGAACCATTGGCAAAACCATCCCTGGCTTCACTGTGGGTTCACTGGCTTTTCTGTGATCACACACGCATGCGCACACACACACACACACACACACACACACACACACACACACACACACACATATACCATGTATACATCACTTCAGGGGACCTCCATTTTGTCCCCATAAGGGAGGCGAGTCCCCACACGTGACTGTGTAAACGGATTTAGGTCCCCACAAGTATAGTAATGTTAGGCCACACATACACACACACACACACACACACACACACACACACACACATACATTACACACACACAAACATACACACGAACACACGCTCACACCGGATTCTCACAGCTGGAGGCCGCTTCTTCCGTGCTCTTTTTTCACTAATCCTATAGATCAGTGCTTCTCAAAGTGTGGTCCGTGAGTATATTGGTAACATTTCACATTGTAAATAAATAAGTTAATTTAAGTTTTCCGCACTCTCGCGGTAATATCTCCGCAATGGAGCGAGGTTAAGTTTCACTTTCGATTGTATGATATAGCCCAGCGCAACACCTTCGTCACACATCTTGCCACCAGTTTGTAACTGCGGTCAAGCCAGCCTCCACTTGGGAAAACACAGTCAAGCCAGCCCGCACGTGATATTGGAGTGCGCGAATATTAGAAGCATTACGGTAAAATCCCAGCGCTTACTCGGTCAATAACAAAAGCACCTATAAAAACAAACCAAACATATTAAATTAAGAAATATGTACTATATAATGTGATCAATAATTATTTAAAACAAACTACGTATAACTACCACGAGTAAATGTAAAATCTAAGGAGTTTCAAAATAAAAGTCCTTTGAAATCTCATATTGAAATCTCATATATGAGCTATCAGCCCTGTGTTTAGATAAGAATAAAACGAAATCTCTCCCTGATGCAAGACTCATCTCACTGCAGGGTGATAGAAGGACACCCCATCTACTCACCCAGAAAAAATCAGGACATTCTGATGTGGAGTTTCAAAATAAAATACCTTTGAAATCCCATATATGAGCTATCAGCCCTGTGTTTAGATAAGAATAAAACGAAATCTCTCCCTGATGCAAGACTCATCTCACTGCAGGGTGATAGAAGGACACCCCATCTACTCACCCAGAAAAAATCAGGACATTCTGATGTGGAGTTTCAAAATAAAATACCTTTGAAATCCCATATATGAGCTATCAGCCCTGTGTTTAGATAAGAATAAAACGAGATCTCTCCCTGATGCAAGACTCATCTCACTGCAGGGTGATAGAAGGACACCCCATCTACTCACCCAGAAAAAATCAGGACATTCTGATGTGGAGTTTCAAAATAAAAGACCTTTGAAATC
The DNA here is from genome assembly GCA_023974075.1 of Chaenocephalus aceratus. Lineage (NCBI taxonomy): Eukaryota > Metazoa > Chordata > Actinopteri > Perciformes > Channichthyidae > Chaenocephalus > Chaenocephalus aceratus. The sequence goes on from CM043787.1 coordinate 47,933,536, forward strand.
CCATATATGAGCTATCAGCCCTGTGTTTAGATAAGAATAAAACAAAATCTCTCCCTGATGCAAGACTCATCTCACTGCAGGGTGATAGAAGGACACCCCATCTACTCACCCAGAAAAAATCAGGACATTCTGATGTGGAGTTTCAAAATAAAAGACCTTTGAAATCCCATATATGAGCTATCAGCCCTGTGTTTAGATAAGAATAAAACGAAATCTCTCCCTGATGCAAGACTCATCTCACTGCAGGGTGATAGAAGGACACCCCATCTACTCACCCAGAAAAAATCAGGACATTCTGATGTGGAGTTTCAAAATAAAATACCTTTGAAATCCCATATATGAGCTATCAGCCCTGTGTTTAGATAAGAATAAAACGAAATCTCTCCCTGATGCAAGACTCATCTCACTGCAGGGTGATAGAAGGACAGCCCATCTACTCACCCAGAAAAAATCAGGACATTCTGATGTGGAGTTTCAAAATAAAAGACCTTTGAAATCCCATATATGAGCTATCAGCCCTGTGTTTAGATAAGAATAAAACAAAATCTCTCCCTGATGCAAGACTCATCTCACTGCAGGGTGATAGAAGGACACCTCATCTACTCACCCAGAAAAAATCAGGACATTCTGATGTGGAGTTTCAAAATAAAAGACCTTTGAAATCCCATATATGAGCTATCAGCCCTGTGTTTAGATAAGAATAAAACGAAATCTCTCCCTGATGCAAGACTCATCTCACTGCAGGGTGATAGAAGGACAGCCCATCTACTCACCCAGAAAAAATCAGGACATTCTGATGTGGAGTTTCAAAATAAAAGACCTTTGAAATCCCATATATGAGCTATCAGCCCTGTGTTTAGATAAGAATAAAACAAAATCTCTCCCTGATGCAAGACTCATCTCACTGCAGGGTGATAGAAGGACACCCCATCTACTCACCCAGAAAAAATCAGGACATTCTGATGTGGAGTTTCAAAATAAAAGACCTTTGAAATCCCATATATGAGAGTTTTTGTTTTCTGGGTGAGTAGATGGGGTGTCCTTCTATCACCCTGCAGTGAGATGAGTCTTGCATCAGGGAGAGATTTCGTTTTATTCTTATCTAAACACAGGGCTGATAGCTCATATATGGGATTTCAAAGGTCTTTTATTTTGAAACTCCACATCAGAATGTCCTGATTTTTTCTGGGTGAGTAGATGGGCTGTCCTTCTATCACCCTGCAGTGAGATGAGTCTTGCATCAGGGAGAGATTTTGTTTTATTCTTATCTAAACACAGGGCTGATAGCTCATATATGGGATTTCAAAGGTCTTTTATTTTGAAACTCCACATCAGAATGTCCTGATTCTTTCTGGGTGAGTAGATGGGGTGTCCTTCTATCACCCTGCAGTGAGATGAGTCTTGCATCAGGGAGAGATCTCGTTTTATTCTTATCTAAACACAGGGCTGATAGCTCATATATGAGATTTCAATATGAGATTTCAAAGGACTTTTATTTTGAAACTCCTTACATTTTACATTTACTCGTGGTAGTTATACGTAGTTTGTTTTAAATAATTATTGATCACATTATATAGTACATATTTCTTAATTTAATATGTTTGGTTTGTTTTTATAGGTGCTTTTGTTATTGACCGAGTAAGCGCTGGGATTTTACCGTAATGCTTCTAATATTCGCGCACCCCAATATCACGTGCGGGCTGGCTTGACTGTGTTTTCCCAAGTGGAGGCTGGCTTGACCGCAGTAGTTTGTACCATGTTCAGGGCGATTTGTAATCTGTTCTAGAAAAACGATGTGTTTTTTGATATTTGTGGAGTTTGGTGGTCCGCGAGTGGTTTTTTATTCGTTAAGTGGTCCTTGGTATGAAAAAGTTTGAGAAACACTGCTATAGATGCTCAACACATTAATCCTTATTACTATTCATTGTACTTGCTGCTGTTTGATACCATGCAGGCTCTGTTATGGCTTACACTCCCAAAGGGGAATAAAACACCATAAAAAACCAACACAGCATGAAATAAATGGAGGTCAGTTTGAGGCCACTGGTATAAGATGTTAATTGGCTTTATGACTTATCTGCTTAAGACATGTTAAGGCAGCAGGTCGAGTTAATGCAAAACAAGACTTGGTTTTGTAATGCTATCGTCATGACTCTATGGATCGGTCTGGTTGTTACTTTGCCTCTTGGTTTAGACAGAAGTATCTCAACGCTGGGGGTGGTGGTAGTAGAACACGCTCAGCAGTGAACTGTCAGCGCCGGAGCCTCGTTACGGTGAAGCTGTGTCGCGCATAATTGCACACGATGAGGCCCCAGGCACTCTGTGTGTTCTGACTGTAGGGGGGGGGGCTGTTGATATTGTTTCCACTTTGTTATTGCATTTCAAATATTTTCATTAGGGATGCTTCTGCCCGACATCAGGATTAGCCAATGTTTACCCTGTTAACTGTCATGTACATCGGGATCAACCACATTGTGACTCTCAACATTGGGATTGGCTGGGACATGTGACAACGGTGCCTTCCTCGTTCTTATATAGAGGTTTCTATACATGAGCGGTTTGCTTTTCATTACACATCAAAGGAAATACATCAGATTGTTGCATTTAGTGGCACAGAAACAAAACTCAGACCCACATATTAACCCCTAAGAGGATGTTTGGCAGATCCAATGACCTTCCTCTCCTCTCTTCACGGGAGGCTTCTCCCAATGGTTGATGGGAATTAAGATCTAGCCTCCCTGTCTGGGTGGAGGTGGCTTCCTGCTGCCTGAGACTCGTCACCACTGCCAGTTTAACACCATCTGCTCCTCCTCCTCGTCTTCTCCTGCTTCTCCTCGCCTCCTCCCACTCAGCCAGCCTCGTCAAAACAAGTCAAGATGGTGGCCCCAGGTGGCTGCGTATGACAGCTCCGACAGAGAGGATGCTGGGAGATGCAGAGAGCTGCTGTGCGGTGGTGGCAATCATCCAGGCAGAATCTGGCTGGTGTTAGAGAGCATCAACACCTCCTCAGCTGGGAGGGGAGGAACCTGGAGGGTGATGTCAGGTGATCAGCTGGGAGGGGAGGAACCTGGAGGGTGATGTCAGGTGATCAGCTGGGAGGGGAGGAACCTGGAGGGTGATGTCAGGTGATCAGCTGGGAGGGGAGGAACCTGGAGGGTGATGTCAGGTGATCAGCTGGGAGGGGTAAAACATGGAGGGTGATGTCAGGTGATCAGCTGGGAGGGGAGGAACCTGGAGGGTGATGTCAGGTGATCAGCTGGGAGGGGAGGAACCTGGAGGGTGATGTCAGGTGATCAGCTGGGAGGGGTAAAACATGGAGGGTGATGTCAGGTGATCAGCTGGGAGGGGTAAAACCTGGAGGGTGATGTCAGGTGATCAGCTGGGAGGGGTAAAACATGGAGGGTGATGTCAGGTGATCAGCCGGGAGGGGTAAAACCTGGAGGGTGATGTCAGGTGATCAGCTGGGAGGGGAGGAACCTGGAGGGTGATGTCAGGTGATCAGCTGGGAGGGGAGGAACATGGAGGGTGATGTCAGGTGATCAGCTGGGAGGGGAGGAACCTGGAGGGTGATGTCAGGTGATCAGCTGGGAGGGGAGGAACCTGGAGGGTGATGTCAGGTGATCAGCTGGGAGGGAGGCTGCTCTGAGCGACATGAGGCCGCCGTCTGATCCCTGCCTTTCTCTTCCAATCTGATTATTGTTGTTTAAGTTTCTGTACATTCTGGGAAATAACTCAACGGCCTTTGATCTTGTAGAATTAGGAATAGGAATATCTAATTTAATTCGACCATTACGATTCAGGATTTTGTTATGATAGGATTGTATAAAAATGTTGTGATAACCATTTTGTCTCCTCTCTTAATTAAAGTAGGCAAAGTGAGAATGGAAACATATCTAAATTATTTTATAGTTGGTAGATTATTTACACTTTGTAATGATTTGTGTTTATACATACAAATATTTGTTTTAATATCAAATGGATAAATAATCTAATCCATCTGTTTAATGATATTGGTCTGAATGTTTATGAAAGACTTTTGTATATGTATTTTAAACCGTGTAAACAACATTGTGCTATAAACTGGTTCATGATGATTACATTGCTAATAATAGCCTGAAAATAATAATAGGGCGCCTTTTAACAAAAGAGACTTAACTGACATGCCTACCCAGAATGCCTTGCCTGAAAACCCACCTCTGATTGGCTGCAAGGGTGTAACTTTGGTTTGAGAAGTGGGGGGGACACAAAACAGGGGGTCCTCCGCAATGAAACATTGTTCTCGATGTAATTCCATTTCCTGCCTTTCTACAAATTTATATTAGGGACTATGGTGTCAACTAATCCAAGAAAAATGTGTAGTGTATATAATGAGTGTGCAAAGTTATCTATCCATGAACCTGTTTTATTTGTGTTGACCTCACATCCTATAGGGGGGTCCGGGGGCATGCACCTCTGTTACGTTTTTCTTTAAATTGAAGCCAGGCATCAATCTGGTGCACAGATTAAGAGATTTATGGATACAGCTCTCAACACTCATATGAAACAGAACTGTATATATTTCAATACCCCAAAAACCACTAGAATATGCTCACAACCAATAACACATCATTGATATACTCCTCTCTCCTATCTGTATCTTACCTAGTCTGCATTCTTTGTTTTTATGTATGCATATTTTACTAATCACTCCCCATTCAAACTGTGTTTTGAATTGTTTACTGACATAGTTTACAATATAATCACTCAGCGAGTCCTTTACCTCCCTGAGCTGACGTTATCTCAGTCCGACAGGAGAGGACTCTCCCTCTCCTTATTGTTGAAACAGCTTCTAATCTCCGTTAGCTCCGAGCTAGCACCAGATGCTAACAACAACCCCTGTAAGTCTCTCTGTCTCTTTCTGTCTCTCTGTCTCTCTTTCTGTCTCTCTTTCTGTCTGTCTCTCTCTCTGTCTCTCTCACACAAACAAAATGCGCTCCTGCCACACACACACACACACACACACACACACACACACACAGACGCTCCTCCGTGACGATGACCACTTGCCTTAAAAAAAAAAAAGACACATTTGAAAAGTGGGGGGGACACAAACGGGATTTTGAAAAGTGGGGGGGACATGTCCCCCCTGTCCCCAGTGTAAATTACGCCTCTGATTGGCTGTACCCTAGGTGTTCCAGACACGCGCTAATTGCTAACATTAGCCTAGCCATGATGCTAACCGGTGCTACAAACAGGTGTCGAAGAGAAGAGAGAGGCCCTGGCAATATTTTCCAATCCTCATATGGTATTTCATTCAATATTAAGATATGTTAGAATGAGAAAACAACCTTTTACATTTTGAATATTGGCAGTTGTTCAGTTATTGAAGTTTACGTGAGTTAGCAACTAGGGTTCACTTTCCCTTTTAGGAGAGGAAGTAGAGTTGGGAGTGCATGACCTTATTTTAGCCGTGGATAAATTCACTTCCGTTCAGTTTGTCTCATGTGTTGTCTCCGGCATGTCGTACACGTTGTAGGCTACTCCATGTTTCCTTTTGTCTGGCTTTTACCGTTTGCCTGAGGGGGACGAGAGAGTTCAGTTGTTTTGGTAAAGATGCCTTAAATTATGGAGCATTCAAAAGTTGTGTCAAAATGTACTGGTAGCTTTTTAGAAAGGATAAAAACCTCTTAATATATTATGAACGTTTCTTAGGTTTAAAAAACTGTAATATTCCGAATCATCCTTATTTGGTTATAATAATAATGTATAATTTAAAGCACTTTTCACAACAAGATATTCACCTCAATGCACTTTACATAAATACATAACATGCAAGTAATGCAAGCTGTCACACGTAAAAATAACAAAATTAGCTTTAGTGAAATATAAGATAAGATAACATTTACCTTAATCCCCGTTGGGAAATTCAGGAGTTTAAGCAGCAACAGAGAGTGAAAGTACAGCAAAGATTCACACAAGATTAATACAATTAAAGATGACATTTTAATTGTATACAGGTCAGTAGCTGTTAAAACAAAAAACGAGTTAAATGAACATATTTGAGTCCGTACAAAATAATGAAATGAATCATAGGCCAAATCAAATGAAAAAGTTTGAAGCTATTGTTCAAACATGATCTTTTATATGTAAATGTTCAGCTTTTGGGAACAGGTGTGAGATGAAAAGGTTGAATAATAATACATTTACTAACAGGTGATGTCGTCATGGTCTACTCTTTTCATCTTGTTACCCCTCTTGGCTCCCGTGGTTCTCAGAGGAGATTTAAAAC
>CM043787.1:47944803-48033548 GCA_023974075.1 Chaenocephalus aceratus
GTTTTAACAGTATATGACAGGTCTCGGATACAAAGCATGTCTCCACCGAACAGATCATTGCAGCATCCCATAATCCCCCGTTTTGTGTTTCAGCCCTTTTCCAAAAGTGCTGATAGGGGGTGTTTCTCAATGTCGAGTAAAGCTGCTCCAGAGCCACTATTTCAAGCATACTACGTCACCGAGTGCCGCAGAAGGACTGTTCCAATGTCCAGCATACTTGGAATTCTACCGAGCCCGGCGCACTTCGTTTGGAGAAATGTCGAGGCTGCACATGTGTAGACTCCGCGGTCTTAAAATCCCCACAATGCTTTGCGCACGGACCAATTTCCCCAAATCTGTGGCGGAAAATGTAAGAGGCGGGGCCTCTCATATGACGCACACCTGCACACTTGCTCGCCTGTTCCACTCTTCGTTTTCCGAATGCCAGGAAGGATTCTTGCCTCGCTTCTGAAGGAAGTGACTCGGAAGACATGTGCTACCAAGCAAGCGTACTCGACATTGAGAAACACCCTCTGTGTGTGTAGCTTTAAATGCTAATGTGTTGCTACTGGCCACGCCCCTCTGTGATGTGATTGGTTTAAATAACATGCCTGGATATCATTATTTATCAAGCTCATTGCTTCAAGCTCAACGCATTCAGATTTGACTGGAATATCTCCCATTTCTCCCATCATGTTTACTGGCACGACTTGACGCTGATCTCTGTTCTTTCTGTATCGTGGCTACTGGTTTCCTCAGTAATATCGAAACATTATTTTATGATGCACACTGAAAGGCTGAGATACACTTTACAGGCATAGAAGGAAAGCGTATTTGTACATTAATAAAATGTTCTCCAATACTACAAAGTGCTGGCAGTAAACTTGTTACCCGGCGTGGCATTAGAAAAACATTTCTGATAGACGCAAACCGAGCACAAGCCTCAATAGTTGAAGGCTGCATTCATTATATAACAACGCAATAAGATAACCAGACAGAGTTGCTGTTAGCATATTGATGATGTGCACAAAATCATAAAAGAACATTAATGCTCACATGCTTTGATGTCCAATTTGCAAAAGGTAACAATGTTCAACGTGACAGACTCCATGAGAGCGGATCATTTACTGCTGGATGTTAGTGTCTGGGTGTAATTTGCACAGATCTGGAGCTTTCTGCCTCGGGAGAAAGACATAATTTTCTTTCTTTCAGAGAGACATATTGTCAGGTTTATTCCACTTCAGTTTCTTCGACTTCTGTACTAACTTATTATTTCATATTTCACATAGAAATACTCAACATTATGTAAAGTATCGCTAACATTAGAGCCCAAGTGCCACAGTTAAGTGCTGCAAATACATTAATGCACTTGTGTAACACGGATGGGGCCGTTTCCTGCATTACAGTAAATGTATATCACATATATATTTCAATTAAGTAACATTATTGCTCTTTTGGTCCCCGACTTTAGTGCTATCTTAACTGTTATTGGATAAATTGCGATGACATTTTGTACAGACATTCATTTCCCCCTCAGGAGGAGTTAGAATCACTTTGGTATTGCCCTCCTTTTTCATCCAGCACCATTCGTCCAACATTTTATTTTATGACCAAATACCAGCAATTCTCAAGACATGTCTTTATTGACCTCAGCTGTACTTTTTTGTAAAGCAAATTAGTAGGCCGGCTGACATGCTTTTCTAAAATGGCGACGGTGGTTATTATGATAGACTTTTAGTCGCGAACAACTCTCAAACATCTCAAGATACGCCTATCGACCTCATATTTACTTAGTAGATAAAGCTAATTGCCACATATTGGCCGGCTAACAAGCATAACTAAGATGGCACCATTGGTATTTATTAAACTGGCTTTGTCAGAGTGTCAGAATTTAAACTGTGTTAGCATCCTGACATTAGCATGAAGTTAAAATGATGTATATGTAATAACAGCATCACAGAGCTGCTAGCATACTTGATACTTTAGTTCAGTGTTTCTCAAACGTTTTCATACCAAGGACCACTTAACCAATAAAAAAACACTCGCGGACCACCTGACTCCACAAATATCCAAAAACACATCGTTTTTCTAGAACAGATTACAAATCGCCTGCAAATTGTACAAACAGGTGGCAACATGTGTAACGAAGGTGTTGCGCTGGGCTATATCATACAATCAAAAGTGAAACGTAACCTTGCTCCATTGTAGAGATATTCCCGCGAGAGTGCGGAAAACTTAAATTAACTTATTTAAAATGTGAAATGTTACCAATATACTCACGGACCACTAGGGGGCGCTCACGGACCACCAGTGGTCCGCGGACCACACTTTGAGAAGCACTGCTAACAACTCTCTTTTTGGACAAAATAGGCCTACCAGAAACCTCAAGACACGGACATGAGCGTCATCTTTTGTGTTGAATGCTACATCTTGGCATGATAACGTGCCTAACTGAAATGAGTACACTGGTATTAAACTGGCTTAATCAGCACGTTAGCATTCATACTGTGTTAGCTGACAACAGCTGTTACGTCCCCCTCTAGGGGCGGAGGGAAACAACACACACCAGTTGGAATTGGTATAATTATAAGGGAGTTTATTTATAACAAAAGAACGACATGGCAGACAAGCAGCCAGGAGCAAACAAAAAGGCCAACAGGGCACCGATTTAAATGGATAACCAACAAAGGGAGAACTCTAATAAGTGAGCATACTTAAATACAAAGGAATATACATAAACTAAACAAAGTAACCCTCACAGTGGTACAAACTAATGAAAAGGAGGCTGTAAGAAAACACAGCTAAGCTAAATACAGTCAACGTAAAGGCTAATCTACTCTAGTCACATCTAATCATAACAACACTGCTGAACACAGACCACACAAGTTAACCACTGCTAACAGATGTATACACAAACGAAGAGCAAGTAGCGAGAGGCGTCTGTTCACACAACAGTGCCTCCAGAGTGATCGTCCGTCACAGGCTTTGAAGTCATCCGGTGCTGCGATTGGAGTGCGTCGGGCCCGGCGTGCTCCAATCACAATCTTCGGGGGGCGGATCAGGAGATGGCAGCCAATGGCGTCAGGGCAACCGCACAGCTCGTTTACATATAACACAACAACAGAGGTAGCAGAACCGGGAAGGCGGCAGCCGTAACAGTTAAAAATGTGATAGCTGTAGTGCACATATTCACAAACCTCGTTGTAAATATGTTGTGTTATTATTGTTCTACAGCTATTGACATTGAGTCCGAGAGTTCTTCCAACACCGCTGAGGGCAATGTGTGCAAAATTAGATTTTTGCCCACCATTTCTCCTGGGGAGTGTATGACGAGTTCAGCAGGTCTGCAGTAAAACCTGGCATTTTTACAATAGTTCACCTTGCAGCTTTTGACAGCAGCACATGAATCCCCTGCTCCACATGCAGGTTGTTAGAGCTTTGATTGCACAAGCCTTCAGTGCTGCTCCAGAGTTATGTCCCTGTGTCTGCTGCCCCCCTGGCTGCCTCTGTGGGCTTATTGGTGGGGAGAAACACGCATTGTGGCAAAGCCAGACACGAGGCTCAGGCCTGTGGCTCGGTAGACATGCTTTAATTAACGGAAACAATGCCCTCCAGTTCTCTGGACTGTGGACTTATAAATGGACACAGCAGAAGCCCAGCGCTGCACTGTGGTCTGTCCATGAACCTTTCCTCTGACCACTGCTCTAAAACCTCTGGATCATGACTAAAAGAGTCCTGCTTCGAGGCCACAGACACAAAGTCATCTTCATAGTCTTCCAGTATAGACTCCCCTGGATGGAAATATATATATGTACTTTATTATATATGTTGCATCGTTGGAGGAGCTCGGGACATAATATTGTCGTTGCCATGTCTACACTATATGACATTAAAACCTCTGAATTTCAATAACTAAAATGTTCTGGTCTTGAGTTCCTTGTTAGCTCCGCCTGATGTTTTATTATGTAGCTAGCAGCAAACAAATAGGATGTATTGACTGATCATGCCGTGTGGATTGGGTTGCCTCGATGGAAAAAACACTCGTAGCAACAAGGCCCAGAAACGAGGCGGAAAATGTTGTTTGCAGCCATCTGAAGGAAAAACACTCCTGGGTGTCTTTATTTGTGTTTTTAATCAACTCTAACATTTTATCGATTCCAGCAAGAGGCATTTCATAAAGCAGCAGGCCAGACCAGGTTGGCAGAGTGTACCTCGAGCTGAACAAGCAGCAAACTTCTCTCTGTGGGAACCATGAGGCCCGGTGGACTTTCATAAAACTCCACTGCAGCCCTCGACTACACTCGCCTGGCAAGAGTACACACATCCTTTACTCAAGTAGAAGTACAGATACTCGTGTTTAAAAATTTGAAATGTACTTCAGTAAAAAGTACCCATAGCTAGCAGCTGCTTTAAAGAGTACCTGACCTCCCTTTATATCAATAGAACAATAATGTCATTGTTAGCTAATGAATGTTTCCATGCTGAACAACGGCAACATGACAACGTTTCCATTGGTCCCTCTTCTTTAGAGAAGACCAGGAAGTGATGGATACACGGATCGTGTTCCAACCAATAGGCACGCAGTGACTCTAAAGAATAATGACCACGCACCAGACACACATTCAGACTAAAGGAACCAGCTGTTTGGAGAATGAGAGAAGTAGAAAGTACAGGTATTTGAGTTCAACATGTAAGAAGTAGAAAGTACAGGTATTTGTGTTCAACATGTAAGAAGTAGAAAGTACAGGTATTTGGGTTCAACATGTAAGAAGTAGAAAGTACAGGTATTTGGGTTCAACATGTAAGAAGTAGAAAGTTCAGGTATTTGTGTTCAACATGTAAGAAGTAGAAAGTACAGGTATTTGGGTTCAACATGTAAGAAGTAGAAAATTCAGGTATTTGTGTTCAACATGTAAGAAGTAGAAAGTACAGGTATTTGTGTTCAACATGTAAGAAGTAGAAAGTACAGGTATTTGGGTTCAACATGTGAGAAGTAGAAAGTACAGGTATTTGAGTTCAACAGGTAAGAAGTAGAAAGTACAGGTATTTGAGTTCAACATGTAAGAAGTAGAAAGTACAAGTATTTGTGTTCAACATGAGAGAAGTAGAAAGTACAGGTATTTGAGTTCAACATGTACGAAGTAGAAAGTACAGGTATTTGTGTTCAACATGAGAGAAGTAGAAAGTACAGGTATTTGAGTTCAACATGTAAGAAGTAGAAAGTACAGGTATTTGTGTTCAACATGTAAGAAGTAGAAAGTACAGGTATTAGTGTTCAACATGAGAGAAGTAGAAAGTACAGGTATTTGGGTTCAACATGAGAGAAGTAGAAAGTACAGGTATTTGTGTTCAACATGAGAGAAGTAGAAAGTACAGGTATTTGGGTTCAACATGTAAGAAGTAGAAAGTACAGGTATTTGAGTTCAACATGTAAGAAGTAGAAAGTACAGGTATTTGGGTTCAACATGTAAGAAGTAGAAAGTTCAGGTATTTGTGTTCAACATGTAAGAAGTAGAAAGTTCAGGTATTTGAGTTCAACATGTAAGAAGTAGAAAGTACAGGTATTTGGGTTCAACATGTGAGAAGTAGAAAGTACAGGTATTTGAGTTCAACAGGTAAGAAGTAGAAAGTACAGGTATTTGAGTTCAACATGTAAGAAGTAGAAAGTACAAGTATTTGTGTTCAACATGAGAGAAGTAGAAAGTACAGGTATTTGAGTTCAACATGTACGAAGTAGAAAGTACAGGTATTTGTGTTCAACATGAGAGAAGTAGAAAGTACAGGTATTTGAGTTCAACATGTAAGAAGTAGAAAGTACAGGTATTTGTGTTCAACATGTAAGAAGTAGAAAGTACAGGTATTAGTGTTCAACATGAGAGAAGTAGAAAGTACAGGTATTTGGGTTCAACATGAGAGAAGTAGAAAGTACAGGTATTTGTGTTCAACATGAGAGAAGTAGAAAGTACAGGTATTTGGGTTCAACATGTAAGAAGTAGAAAGTACAGGTATTTGAGTTCAACATGTGAGAAGTAGAAAGTACAGGTATTTGTGTTCAACATGTAAGAAGTAGAAAGTACAGGTATTTGTGTTCAACATGAGAGAAGTAGAAAGTACAGGTATTTGGGTTCAACATGTAAGAAGTAGAAAGTACAGGTATTTGAGTTCAACATGTAAGAAGTAGAAAGTACAGGTATTTGTGTTCAACATGTACTGTAAGAAGTAGAAAGTATAGGTATTTGGGTTCAATATGTAAGAAGTAGAAAGTACAGGTATTTGTGTTCAACATGAGAGAAGTAGAAAGTACAGGTATTTGAGTTCAACATGTAAGAAGTAGAAAGTACAGGTATTTGTGTTCAACATGTAAGAAGTAGAAAGTACAGGTATTTGAGTTCAACATGTAAGAAGTAGAAAGTACAGGTATTTGTGTTCAACATGTAAGAAGTAGAAAGTACAGGTATTTGAGTTCAACATGTAAGAAGTAGAAAGTACAGGTATTTGTGTTCAACATGTAAGAAGTAGAAAGTACAGGTATTTGTGTTCAACATGTAAGAAGTAGAAAGTACAGGTATTTGAGTTCAACATGTAAGAAGTAGAAAGTACAGGTATTTGTGTTCAACATGTAAGAAGTAGAAAGTACATGTGTTTGAGTTCAACATGTAAGAAGTAGAAAGTACAGGTATTTGAGTTCAACATGTGAGAAGTAAAAGTAAAAAGTCGTCAGAAAAATAAGTACTGGAGTAAAGTGCTGATACCAGAAAAATCCACTTAAGTACAGTAAGTATTTGTGCTCCACTTCTACCCACCTCTGTCTCCTAGAGAAAACACATCTTTGCATTGCATTAGATCTGCATTTATAAATAACAAACAAGAGTTAAGGCTAAACAGGTTGAATTCCACCGGTGGCGATGCCGGTGTCGGTTCAGCTCGGCTTGAAATGATGACACATCCCCCTGCATCACTCAGTGTACATTAACATCTCCATCCCTATCTGGATGAACCAATCAGAATCATGGCTTAAAGGCTTGCTTCTCCTGCTTCCCGGAACGTTGACTCACGTCTCTCCTTTACAATCAGCAGCGTGGACGGATGACTCTGCACAATACTGCATTAATTACTCCGACACACCGAAACCTCAAGTGATTTGCTGGGATGTATTTCAGTTACTAATGCCTGAACCATAATGGGGCTAACCTGCCGTCATGGCTCAGCGAGCTTTAATGTACGCCGCCTCATATCCCCTTTTTTATTTCACTATTCGTCTTACTTCACCTTCAAAGGAATCGCACACACATGCTGTTTAGAGATTAGCATCTGCCACACAATGCCGCTACGCAGAGCCTCGTTTCAGGCGTTATTAAAGTGATAGCAGGTTTCATAAAAAGATACAGTAAAGACAGGATTAAGCGCTTATTAAAAATAATCATTCCTCATCTTTCACAGCTGTTGCTGGGATGATGCCATGCGTCGCCATCATGCCTTGTTTACAGGAGATCAAACATCTGTTCTGAAACAGTGATTAATTTAGAGGGCAAACATTTAAACATTTAGTGATCCCCAACTTTTCATCAGGACAAAATGGTACTTTGTCCAATATCTTAAAATATATGTAAACTATGCATGTCTGCACTTCTTTGTGCCAATTAGCAAGTGTTAGCATACACACACACACTAAGCTAATTCAATTAAGATATAACTGTTACATCTGTTTTACTTTTAAATCCAGGCTGAAGACTTTTCTTTTTGTCGCCGCTTTTAATTGAACTATTCATATCTTAGACTGTAACTTTTATCCATGTATTTTTTCTTAATGTCTTTCATTTTTTGTTTTTCTTTTAATGTTTCTTTTATTATCTTTTACTGTTTTTAAATGCCTTTATCTGAATGTCTTTCATTTTTGTAAAGAACCTTGAATTGCCTGCTATATAAATACACTTGCCTTGCCTTGCCTTGCCTTGCCTAGTGCAAATTGGAAATGTTAGCATTAATTAGCTCATGTTGAAAAACACATATATTTATTGATTGTATACTAATATATTTTATTTAACATTTGCATGAACATTTTCTCAAATGTAACAGAAAAAAATCATCAATATATTTATTTTTAAATATCTAAACAAACATAAATACCTAAGGGTTGAACCGACACAGCTAAATACAATTAAATAAATAACCCACACAACATTTCTTTTATCAAGCAGATACCGGTAAGCTCCCACTTTCCTCCCAACACATAAGTCTCATCTCTTCCCAGTAATAATCAGCATGTTAACGTCGTGATGTAAAACTATTATTTCGCTAAATGTACTTTAAACACGCATGCTTACTTTACTCTCAATGTTCAGACAGACTACAAGGTGAACGACGGCGGTGACACGGTTGTATTCTGCACCGACTGAGGCGTGAAAATGGTTTCAATTGAACAACGTGTTTATCCTGTGGGTGTATGTGTCGTCTCCATATGCCCGGTGCGACCATGACACAGCAGGCTGTGCCGTTTGTCATCCAAAGCCGCAATTATACTTTTGACAAACAGTGGGACTCGTTAAAGCAGCGGGGGGTTGTGTACCGTGCTTTGATACTAGTGTCCAGCTCCATGGTATTTAACCCGGTTGGATGCGGAGGAGGAACAAACCGGTGTACAGGCAGATGAGAGGACTTGTGCTGCGAGATTAGCACACAGACGCCCCATCCGGAGGGTTTCTCTGAGATTAAAGAAGTGGCTATTTCCATCCTTTCTCCCCAGAGCAAACCTCACCTATCCTCGATGCAGATTTACAGCGAATACTATTCTGAGTTATAATGAAGCGGTGGCTGTTTGAAGTTTCTCCTCCAACAAAATGAAATCCATACGGTACCTCCAACACCATTTATGGATCTCATTACTCTTTGTATCTGCAGGTCTTATGAGGAGATGAAACCACGTTCGCGCTGATGCCTTTGTCAGTGTTGCTTTGAAGCGTGTTCTTACTGAAACACAGCCATCAGTGAGATTCATTTATTCTTCTTGAATGTTTTATTTCCACTCGTGTACTTCTACCGCTAAAGAGCCACCGTCTGTTGCGCACAGTGATGATTCTATTTTTAATTGTCTTCCACGTTTTGGCACCGATAAATCATTACTTCATTGATTTTGAGACATTTGGGTAATGACTGGAAACAAATGAGACAATCGCTGAGTCGCCTGTCAGCTTCTGACATCCCCAGAATAGATTGAGCCAAAGACCTTTAATACAAACTGATTGTTTTACAGATCAAACATCAGGAAACAGACACACAACAGCTGATCGTCTTCTGTCAGGCGAAAGTGATTTGGAAAAACTGTGGGGATAATGGAGACAGAGTCTTCTTACTTTGGTGTCTTTGCACGATTACTTTCAGGTATTCATTTGATCCATTGATACGTTATCTCTAGGGATGTTTTTCTTCACATTTGGACAGGAAGTAGTAGAGAAATGACAGGAAGTGGGAAGCGACAGATGGGGAATGACACTAACAAAAGTGAACTGGGGACATTGCAGTTCATGGAGTAAACCTTAAGTAGTGCCTAGATCAGGGGTGTCAAACTCAATTTCATCACGGGCCACATCAGTATTATGGTTGCACTCAAAGGGCCGGTTGTAACTTTAAGACTATATCAAAAGACATATATAAATATTGAATATAATAATGTATTATATGACATTATTGCATCTGCATTGGATTATTTTTACTTCATAATTAACTACGTCTGAAAGCAGAACTCTAGGGCAAATAATTGCAAGTCTCTTCAGTGAGAATGTCACAATATAATTTTAAAAGAAAAGTCACATTCTGGAAAAAGAAAAGAAAAGAAAAGGGACATTTTGAAAAAAAATATATTCAATCAAATTCTGAGAAAAAGTCAAATTTCAGATGCATTGTGGGACATGTAGTTTATGGGCAACGTGCTTCTGTAAATCGCCATGTCACCGTATAATAAACATATTATATTCTTTGCAAGCTCTTGTGGAGCCACATACAAAGGCCTTGAGTGACACCCCTGGCCTAAATGCATTGTGGAACTATTTAAGTTATGTTGGGACCATTATATATATATTCCGTCTTTGGTTTTGGATGCATAACGGATGTTTCTACAGGAGCGCTGCGACCTCATATCAAAATGCAGTGATGCCAGGAAACGATATTTCTGTTCGTCAAAAACGGTATAATTACTCCAGAAATATGAAAATGGTGTTAAATAGAGCGTCAGACGGCAGAGACAGCTTTGTTTTAAGGGGAATAAATAGGGGAGATTCTGAGTTTCTTTGACTGTCCTTTTTTCTGTAGAGGAAGTAAAGAAACCGTTACTCTTGATGTATTGGTTGTTTGAGGTGCAATATGACTCGGCAGCTTTAAGACATGAAGAAACTATTATTTTCCGCTACGATCTAATGCAGAATTTTCCCCTGAAAGTGGGCGGGGCGTCATTTGGGCGAGAAAGGACGTTAGCGTTGAACCCCCTGGCATTTATATCCAATGCGCTGTCTCAATGCAATTTCAGGAAATAGTGGGACTTGTTTTCGAACCCTAGCTGTACCTTTTATAGTTAATTGAAAGCCACTTGCATCAAGGAATGTACTATTCATTTTGCAGCGTTAATACTACAATCAGATTAGACTGAAAGCAGCTCTTGCAATCAGTAATATCCCCGTTTAACAATACATGAACTTCAAGAGACTCTTATTACATTAGATGTTAACACTCAGCAATCAGCAGAAGCCCAGCTAATTGATATAGTAGTTTCTGGTGATATAAAAGGGAGATAATCCAAGTAGGGGATGTTAGGATGTACAGAAGAGCTATCAAGGTTACTTATCTTAATCTGTGGAACAGGTTTATTAGGAGGGAGGTCTGTAAAGACTTGGAGGTGTTTTGGGAGAAGACCCCTGCTGTTAGACTGCCAACAGGCATGCTTGCCCTTTTGAAGCTGGCAGTTCATCAACGACCAGATAAAGAAAGAGACGTGGGATCTACAGATTTATAAGTACCGGTCTTGACAAACGTTAATCCGATCGACTGAAGTGTTTTTAGAGAATCCAGTTTAGGAAACAACACATTCTCACCGACAACTAGACAAATACCGCTTCTTCAGTGGTTTCCTAGGTTACCCTGTAGCACCAGTGTTTGACTAGAAGGACAGCCTGGAATAATCTGAAACATTGATTTAAATTAAATGTATTATATAACAAATTGAACATCACTGTATTAGGCTAGATGAAAGCAATACTATTATGTTTTAAAAGGTTCAACTTAATACTATTCCTTTCAACTAACCTAAGACAGTTAAGTACAATTAGTTGAAAAAATACACTTAATGTAAGTGAAAGTTTCAGTGCATCCTTTTCCGTTGTGTCTAACTTGTGTGATCGCATTAATCGTAGCTTCTGCTCGATGCATGCGTCCAGTCTCTTTTCAAACTTCCAAGTAGCTTTTATTTGTTTATAGGTTAACTTACGCAGCTTGATTTGACTCGGTTCCAGACGGGACACAAACAGCTGCACACTGAACAAAATGAAAAGTTGACTTCAATTAAATGTATTAGTTCAACCAATTTGACATCACTGTATTACTGTAGGTTTACAGCAGTGCTTCTCAAAGTGTGGTCCGCGGACCACACTGGTGGTCCGTGAGCGCCCCCTAGTGGTCCGTGAATATATTGGTAACATTTCATATTTGAAATAAATAAATATATTTAAGTTTTCCGCACCCTCGCGGGAATATCTCCGCAATGGAGCGAGCTTAAGTTTCACTTTCGATTGCATGAAATAGCCCAGCGCAACACCTTCATCACACATGTTGACACCTGTTTCGTACCATCTTCAGGCGATTTGTAATCTGTTCTAGAAAAACGATGTGTTTTTTTATATTTGTGGAGTTAGGTGGTCCGCGAGTGTTTTTTTATTGGTTAAGTGTCCTTGGTATGAAACAGTTTGAGAAACACTGGTTTACAGTGTACAGTTGTGTGAAATGGATTGACATGAAACACTTCATTAAAGCCACAGTTTCAGTGTGTGTAGTGCATCCTTTTCCTATCGCTGGATAGTTATCTTAAATAATACGATACAATAATCGAAGCTTCTGCTCGGTATATCCAGTCTCTTTTCCATCTTCCACGTAGCTTTTCTTACGCAATATTGACTTGACTTGGTTTCACACTGGAAACAAACAGCTGGAAGTCCTGTGTGTGTCCGACTGATCCATCCTCCACTGTCTGTCTTTAAGGTTGCTCTCAACGTCTAATAAGGACGCAGGTGGGTTTAAATTAACGTCCGTTGAAAGCCCAAATGGTCTAACGCATTATCGAAGGCTTTGTTGTGTTGGAATCAGATGGAAAGCGCCGCTGACCATGCAGTTGTGAGTGAGATTCCCAGACAGGCACGTCTCAAACCTGCTCTCCACTATTAGAGTAGACGAGGTACATTTTAGGACTTTCAAGGATGTCATCGTATTCTTTTCCTCCCTTTGTCATTTACATTTAAATGTGAATTTAGTTCCGCCGAGATCTGATGTGAGGAGGCAGACCTATCTCCAAAGAACGAGGTGTCCTGAGACGGCGAAGATATTTAAAATGAGCTTTTCTTATTGTGTTCAGCTTGTTACAGAGGGATATGCATTTCAACATGTATTCTGTCACTGTGTGCATTCAGGCAGGATGCATTGTGGGGATGGAAAGCGTGACATAAGTGTTATCACTTGCGCACATGCAGACGGCTGGGGGTGCACATGGAGACTCATGCAGATCTTATTAGCCGCTTATACTTGTGTTTGTCACCGTGGAGTATTAGATATGTGACCTTGCAGCTATAGGGCGGTGTCAGGGTGGTGGTGGGTTCATCCTCTGCAAACGAGAGGAAGTACTTACTCAGAAACATACCTTTAGTGCACTGGCTTTGATGTTTCAAGCACTGGATCAACACGATGCATAGAGGCTGACTTTCAATCTTCTTTAAAAGAGAGTGTGCAGGTAAAGAAGGTATTTCTCTGTGAACAAAAGCCTGAACTTGTGTATTTCCAGGAGATTTGATGTATTTTATGTAACACTGTAATTACCCTTTTAAGTCGTCTAAAAGACACCATGTGCTCTGAATAGTCCACACCGCCAGCTTCCTGTTGGAGACGAGAGATGGCCCCGGATCAAAGGACTCCAGCCCTTTATATTATCAATGCAACATCACTTCATAAATCGCACATGGCTGCTGAGGCTGAAGACAAAGCTGCGTGTTAGCACACAAGAAAAACAACTATATCTTAAGATGAACACAGTCAAAGAAAAGGTGTGTTTAAATACTTTGAATACTTTTTAATTTGGTATTTGTTAGCTGATTTCTTAAGACTCTCGAGCCTACCATTAACTGGATAGCTAAAAAAACATGTCTCTGAATAAACAGCTTCAACATGTGCCCATAAACCAAACAACATCTTTGATCCTACACAAGCACCTGGTTAGGTTTAGAAAAAGATCGTGTTAAAATAAGTACGGAAATCAGGAACACACTATCCGATTCTCGAAGTAAAACACAAAGTCAGGTCGTTGTGTCTTTTCAGTTGACTCTTGCTTTCACCTGGGACACAACATGTTGACAAACCCTCTCTTTCGGGGTGTGGCCATTTTGGGATTCCCCTCGAGTCATCGCTGACGCTGTGGGTGTGGAGATTCCCTCTTCTCTGCGGTCCTCTGAGTCTGTACAATGGCGTTGCTTGGCAACAATTACTGTTTCGCGTGTATTCACGTGGACGCGCATCTTAAGGCTTGGTGCACTCGGTGTAAATTCAAATCACTACGTCGGACGTAGCTAAGCCCGACGTTAAGGCCCTGACACACCAAGCAGTCACCAGAGGACTAGCCGACGCTGAAGTCGGCTGTTGCCTGGCCGTGTTCTCCTGCGTTTTGGCCATGTGTCGCACGGGAACACACCGCACCGACTTCAGTGCGTGAGTGGCAATAACTCTCCTTACCAGCAGGCGGCGGTAGTGTGTATTCGTCATTTAAAAGAGGCAACAACCGGAAGACAGAGAAGAAGAAGAGTATCTTTTCTCCGTAATATCATACAGAGCTGGCCTCTCCTGGATCAAGGTGATGAGCAGGTCTTCGTTTGCATCATTCCAGATCGCCATGATGAGATGAAAATGAATAGCAGTCTGTGTGTGCCTTCTTAAATCGTTTGTTTACGTCCCTCACTTCCGCTTCGCTTCTCATGCACTGATTCGCTAGCTGAACAGCCAATCAGAGTGATTATTTGGTCCGACTGCCAGACCCGATGCATGGCCGATTCAACATGTTGAATCGGCCATGCATCGGGTCTGGCAGTCCAAATAAGGCGTGTCACGGTCGACGGTGCGGGACACACCAACCTGACTACGGCGCCGCGAATGCCCGACAGCCTCTGACGGCCTCTGACTCCCAAAATCGGGTTGGTGTGTCAGGGCCTTTAGAGTTAAGGCCTACTTTGTTACGCCCATCTGGTGCACTCCACTCCAGAGGTTTGTTTGGGGTTTTAATCTTAAGAGTGTCACTCGAGTCAAATGTGAAGTTAGACATGTACAAACGCTTTAAGACTCAACCGAACCAAACGCGAAGCAGTTAGTTCCTGTTGCTCTTCCTGCAGCAATGAAGACGCTAGCTACTATTAGCTCGATAGCTAACAAATCATGTCTCTAAATAAAAGCTTTCAACATCCTACGTTGTCAAACAAAAGTACCCGGTTAGATATGAGAACATATTGTGGTTATGTTGACATAAGTATGGACAGTAGTACACCCATTAGGTTCTCGATGAACAGTATACAAATACAGATTCACGTCTTTTCAGTTGACTTTGCTTTCACCTGGGACACGACATGTTGTCTTCAGAGGTTTGTTTGGGGTTTTAATCTTAAGATTGACACTCGAGTCAAACGTGAAGAGGTGTGTTTTGCAGAGACATTTAAAAACGCTGTAAGAATCAACCGAACCAAACGGGAAGCAATTAGTTCCTGTTGCCGCAGCGGATATGAGCCTCTCAGCCTGACAGATGACAACTCGATTCACGACGTCCGTGCAGCTGATCCGCTGCGCCGCCTCGCTCAGTGTCTGCTTCTCCTCTGCCTGGTCCTGAATGTCAATCTGCAGCGCTACCTCCCCCCCCAACACACACACACACACACACACACACACACACACGCTCAGACAGTAGCTACCAGTGATGCTGCACTAATTAGCCAAACCCTCTGGAGTAGCCGAGCCCTCCCCGTGGCATCTGTGCCAAACAGAATTATTAAAGCAGCAGCAGCAGGAGGAGGAGGAGGAGGAGGAGGAGGAGGAGGAGGAGGAGGAGGAGTGGCGCCTCCTCTGCAGCGGAGCAACACACAGGATCCATTTAGCATTCACTGCGTCGCCCTTCGTCATCAATATTAACACCGAGATACATCCGTCGCCATATTTTCTACCCCAACCTGATGAACATTTCATGTGAATCACATAATTATAATTCCGAGCTCGGTCTGGAGATGATGCGAGATGATGTGTGGTGACTGAGAAGTCTGTTTTACTCAATGCCAGTAAAGCATTCTGTCGTAGACGCAAAACAAGACATTTGAAATCATCCATTTAGAGAACCATGTGAATAATAAATTCATTGATTGATTTATTCATAGATCATTACAAATAATCTGTATCCACTGTCTGTAGCGCGCGTGTGTGTGTGTGCGCGCGCGCGTGTGTGTGTGTGTGTGTGTTGTGTGTGTGTGTAGGCCTGGAAATAGGCTAAATTAATTCATTAGCTCCACCGCTAATCTTTAAATGTAATTGACGCCGCCTTCTCCTCACCCTCCTGTCTTTCGGCTATCGCTCGGCTTTGATGGCTTATTTGCTGCTTTGTTTATATATTTATTAATTAATGTCCCCCTCCCCCCCAATCCAATTTTGGCTGACATTTCTTGTCAAGATGCAAAGGATGACCTTTGGAAACAGAACACTTCCTGCCGGAGACGTGAAGGAGGTCTCACTCTGCTCTAAAAGCACTCATCTTCTCTTTATCGGTATGCAGTGAACCAAGGCTGCTCAATACATTTACATTCCACACTTATTTTAAATGCATAACCAGTTGTCTGATAATATAGTACTGTAGATACATGTGCTTATACCAAGTATGCCTAACTAATGTATATGTTATAGCCATAGCTGTAACTTAAATGTCAACGTCTTTCTGGTTCATCTGATTCCAACATGCAGGGAAAAAAAGCACGATATAGATTTTCTTCAGAGTCAGAAGAGACTTTTTAAACTACTTCCATATCTGAAAAGTGGAACCAATCTCCTCATCTTACTCTCTGCGAGAAGACGAGTGATCTTATCTCCTACAAAGGTCAAACTGTTGCTGTGAAAGTATCACAAATGGTGGAACGAGCTCACGCTGATATCAGGACAGCAGATTTTCTACATATCTTCAAACCACCTGACTCCACTGCACCTTGACCGAAAAAAAGATAACACCACTTTTCCTTCATGCAAGTAGCACTCATAAAGGTCCGGCTTATCTGAAGCGAATGCACCTGCGCTTAGCATGTTGTGGCGCGTTGAAAGCTAATGCAGGGTCCTTACTTTTTGAGTTTCTATCTTCATGGTTAATTTAACCTTGTAAATAGCTTTTGATTAAGGCGTCAGCGAAGTGAGATGTAATGTATCCGGGAGACTTATACCTCTTACCTCTAGCTCAATGAATATCTAATATAAAACAATACAAAGAAACATCTCTGAATGAAGGGCATGCAGATTTCAGAAGTCCACATCATCCAAATTATCAAACTCACAGAAATGTACCTTGGGAGGATTAGAAACATATTCTGGTAATGCTTAAATAAGTATGGACAGTAGGTACACACATTATAGGTCCTCGATTTAATTTGTGAATTACTATTGTTTTAATATTTATTTATTTTATTTATTTAAAAAAAAAAAAAAAGAGTCCTCTCCTGCTGATGTTCAGGTGTATATCAGTATGTAGTGTCTCTACTTTAAAGAGTCCTCTCCTGCTGATGTTCAGGTGTATATCAGTATGTAGTCTCTACTTTAAAGAGTCCTCTCCTACTGGTTTTCAGGTGTATCAGTATGTAGTCTCTACTTTAAAGAGTCCTTTCCTGCTGATGTTCAGGTGTATATCAGTATGTAGTCTCTACTTTAAAGAGTCCTCTCCTGCTGATGTTCAGGTGTATATCAGTATGTAGTCTCTACTTTAAAGAGTCCTCTCCTGCTGATGTTCAGGTGTATATCAGTATGTAGTGTCTCTACTTTAAAGAGTCCTCTCCTGCTGATGTTCAGGTGTATATCAGTATGTAGTGTCTCTACTTTAAAGAGTCCTCTCCTGCTGATGTTCAGGTGTATATCAGTATGTAGTGTCTCTACTTTAAAGAGTCCTCTCCTGCTGATGTTCAGGTGTATATCAGTATGTAGTGTCTCTACTTTAAAGAGTCCTCTCCTGCTGATGTTCAGGTGTATATCAGTATGTAGTGTCTCTACTTTAAAGAGTCCTCTCCTGCTGATGTTCAGGTGTATATCAGTATGTAGTGTCTCTACTTTAAAGAGTCCTCTCCTGCTGATGTTCAGGTGTATATCAGTATGTAGTGTCTCTACTTTAAAGAGTCCTCTCCTGCTGATGTTCAGGTGTATATCAGTATGTAGTGTCTCTACTTTAAAGAGTCCTCTCCTGCTGATGTTCAGGTGTATATCAGTATGTAGTGTCTCTACTTTAAAGAGTCCTCTCCTGCTGATGTTCAGGTGTATATCAGTATGTAGTGTCTCTACTTTAAAGAGTCCTCTCCTGCTGATGTTCAGGTGTATATCAGTATGTAGTGTCTCTACTTTAAAGAGTCCTCTCCTGCTGATGTTCAGGTGTATATCAGTATGTAGTGTCTCTACTTTAAAGAGTCCTCTCCTGCTGATGTTCAGGTGTATATCAGTATGTAGTGTCTCTACTTTAAAGAGTCCTCTCCTGCTGATGTTCAGGTGTATATCAGTATGTAGTGTCTCTACTTTAAAGAGTCCTCTCCTACTGATGTTCAGGTGTATATCAGTATGTAGTGTCTCTACTTTAAAGAGTCCTCTCCTGCTGATGTTCAGGTGTATATCAGTATGTAGTGTCTCTACTTTAAAGAGTCCTCTCCTGCTGATGTTCAGGTGTATATCAGTATGTAGTGTCTCTACTTTAAAGAGTCCTCTCCTGCTGATGTTCAGGTGTATATCAGTATGTAGTGTCTCTACTTTAAAGAGTCCTCTCCTGCTGGTGTTCAGGTGTATATCAGTATGTAGTGTCTCTACTTTAAAGAGTCCTCTCCTGCTGATGTTCAGGTGTATATCAGTATGTAGTGTCTCTACTTTAAAGAGTCCTCTCCTGCTGATGTTCAGGTGTATATCAGTATGTAGTGTCTCTACTTTAAAGAGTCCTCTCCTGCTGATGTTCAGGTGTATATCAGTATGTAGTGTCTCTACTTTAAAGAGTCCTCTCCTGCTGATGTTCAGGTGTATATCAGTATGTAGTGTCTCTACTTTAAAGAGTCCTCTCCTACTGGTTTTCAGGTGTATATCAGTATGTAGTGTCTCTACTTTAAAGAGTCCTCTCCTGCTGATGTTCAGGTGTATATCAGTATGTAGTGTCTCTACTTTAAAGAGTCCTCTCCTGCTGATGTTCAGATGTATATCAGGATGTAGTGTCTCTACTTTAAAGAGTCCTCTCCAAATCTATGCAGACTGCTGCAATAAGTACATTATAATATTTACATTACAATCATATTATTCCTATCAGCTGTCAATCACTGTTATGATTCACATATTCATTTATTATTAAATAAACTTTATTTTAGTTAATGATGAATGCTCCTCAAGATGCTTGCTCACCCTCCTTCAAATTTGAAAGACAAGTAATTACGATCATATATCAAAATTCAAAAGAATAAAAAGAACAGTTCAGCGCCCCACGAGTTCATTGCAAACAGTTACAACATGGACTTTACATCAGAAAGAACAAACATTAAAGAAGTGACTAACTCCATCAGTTAGGGTTAAAACATAAACATCGCTGCAGTTATTATGCAGTGGAGAGTCCTTACCTGCTGGCCTAGTTAAATCAAAGTGGTTACTTTTTTTTGGCTGGGCAGTGAAGTTTTACACACCGTCTTATTTGACTTTCTCAGGACTTGAAAGTGTTTTTTGGGGACAGACCCCACAAAGAAAAAAAAATATTTACACACGTAAGGTCATCATCTTAACAGTTGTGTATGCTTATCGAGTTCCTCCTTTGCGTCGAAAGGAGCCAGTTGAGGTGGTTCAGGAACCTAGTAAGGATGCCACCTGGGCGCCTCCCTAGGGAGGTGTTCCAGGCACGTCCAGCTGGGAAGAGACCAAGGGGTAGACCTAGGACCAGGTGGAGGGATTATATCTCTTCGCTAGGCCTGGGAGCGCCTTGGGACCCCCCAGTCAGAGCTGGTTGATGTCGCAGGGAAAGGAAGTTTGGGGCTCTCTGCTGGAACTGATACCCCCGCGACCCGACCACGGATAAGCGGGAGAAGATGGATGGATGGAGTCATACGTGAGCAGAGCATCACATTGCCTTTAACAGCTGAATGTGGCGATTGCCATCTTGTTCAGCAAAACGCCTCCCAAACGTATTAAGATCCAAAGCTTTAGTGCGTTTTGATTCAATGCTGAGTGCAGCCAAACTTCACCGTCTCTTCTCTGTCTTTGTAGACCGCAAATACCTCATGCCTTCCGTCTACTTGGGTCGTTTTCGTTTTGCGCCGTCCCATTCAAATGAAATCGCCGGCAATCACATTTCCACGCTCGCGCCAGTGCCGGGGGAGGGGCTACAAGACTCGCCTCTTGTGCTGCATTCACTTGCACTCGGACATTAGGGATTTTCTCTCATACATGTCCGACGAGCCACAACTTTTATTTCAAAACAAAGCTGCCAACTGCCAGCCCGATAGGTCGGCCCCTGGCCCCGCCCCTTTAGCCTATCACGTACAATGAGTTGGAGCGCTAGCCAATAGCAAAGCGCACGTGTTAAACAGGATGTCACCTATATGTTTGGGAGGTCAACTCAGGAGTCCAATGGAGGGGCAGTGTGGGGTGGACATGTGTGATGTTAGCCCTTGCAGACCATTGACATGCACACACACCTATACACAATACAGGAAGGGGGCACAAAGGGGCCTCTTTAATACCTGTCGTTTGGCGTGTCTATTTGGAGATCCTTGGTCCAAATTGAGTGTATTTATGTCTGTGTGATCTAGTGTTGCTCTCCATCCCATAATGAGCTGCTGTCGGCTCACACACCTTCCCTCTCTCTGTTTAATGTATTCTCTCTGTGTATCACACGCTCCCTTTGGGACCACGATATTATTTGGGAGGTGACATTTCATGCAGCATCTTCACACACACACACACACACACACACACACACACACACACACACACACACACACACACACACACTCACTCTGTATTCAGAGCAGCGCAGCATTTGCACAAACACACATTTCAAGGTGACAATATTTAACCAGTGTGTGAGTGGCTTCATGCTAACTTTTACCTTTGCACATCATCCGTATGTGTGTGTGTGTGTGTGTGTGTGTGTGTGTGTGTGTGTGTGTGTGTGTGTGTGTGTGTGTGTCTGTGTGTGTGTGTGTGTGTGTGTGTGTGTGTGTGTGGCCTAGCATTACTATACTTGTGGGGACCTAACTCTGTTTACTCAGTCACGTGTGGGGACTTGCCTCCCTTATGGGGACAAAATGGAGGTCCCCATAAGGGGGATCATTAATTTTAGGGTGAATACTTGATTAGGATAAGGGTATGGGTTAGGGTTAGGGTTAGGCATGTGTTGGTTATGGTTAAGGTTAGGATAAGTCTCCAGGAAATGCATGAAAGTCAATGTAATGTCCCCTGAAGTGATGTATTCATGGTATGTGTGTGGGTGTGGGTGTGTGTGTGTGTGTGTGTGTGTGTGTGGGGGTGTGTGTGTGTGTGTGTGTGTGTGTGTGTGTGTGTGTGTGGGTGTGTGGGTGTGTGTGTGTGCTGTGCATACGTGATTTCACAGGAAATGAAAAAGACATGCAGCATCCTCATCTCCCTGTTGCCATGGCGATACTTACTGGTTATAACAGGAGTATCTAATGGGTCCTCCATACAAATTAACCTGCCACCGTGTGATAATACACACGCTTTTATAATGCTTTATGATCAATTTTGGCATTTTGGAATTTTCATATATCGTTTTTTTTTTTATATCCATTACTGATATATTTATTATGTGCTTGCTTCTTTATTTATTATATGAGTCTACTTGTTTGTATTGCTCTATTATCTACTCTGTGTCCTTAGTGCCTTAGCAAATGTCCCCGCTGTGGGGCTAATACAGATTTGTTCTGCGTTCACATTACTAAGATGTTCTCGTCATTATATCTACTGTGCTGCTTTCTGATATTAGCATGTGCAACACCTCAGCATCTCTGATATGCTATGTCCTGCATATGTCTACTTCTACTGGTGGGTGAACAGATCTCCTTTCGCTGTCTTTATAGTCAGGTGTGACACGAGGAGTTAACGTGCAAAACATGCGGGTCATACCGAGGATTCAGGGAAAAACATGCACTTCAAATTAGGGATGGGAATTTGAAAGCAAATGTATATTCGAATATTCGACCCCCAAAAAAAACGGTTAACCGATTAACCGAAAAGTATACATCCTATAAAAAAAAAAAAAATGTCGATTTTTTTTTTTTTTTTTTTTTTTTTTTTACAAAAGAAAGAAAATGTATTAATTTTGAAAAATAAATAAATACGTGTTCAAATAAGTGTAGAAACCAAGTCGAATTTGTAAAATGTATTGAACTGGTGATCGCCGTTGAACAGTTGACAGCTATAGGCCTACAGCTTTCATGCTTAAAACATAACTTGGTTTTCTGATGGATTTGGACATGAGTGAAGTATAACCGGACGCGAGAGAGAGAGATCAGCACCTGCAGCTCTGCCCGCTGTGAGGGACCGGTGAGCGGAGCAAAACACACCTTTAGACCTAACACACTTAGCTATGGCGCTCTCGTATACATTGAATTATTCCATTTGATAATATGTAATCAACTTAGGCAACCCACGCAAAAAAAAAAAAAACCTGAATAATTTCGAATATTTGATTAGTCGTTCCCATCCCTACTTCAAATAAAATACCAGATAGGAGCTGGGTGTCTGCACTTAATGTTTTAAAATGAAACTGATAAAACCATTACTCCTTCATGTCTCATGGTTTGACTCGAGGACTGATAATTGGAAGTGATGTTTTACGTCTGTGTTAAAGCTCTCCTGGAGATGCAGTATCTCTTAAGTGTATAAACAGACTTCTGATGCTCACATTTCAACTGATTCAGAGGTCTTCTGGCTTTTCGCTATTGCATTGACCCCCTCCGGCTTCCTGCGCCGGAGGGGTTCCTTAAGTCAATCGAATTATCTGACTTGAGAGCGGTCAACTTTCTTTTATCGAGTTGTCTGAGCCCCGAAGCTCCGCGCAGAGGCCTGTTTCCGCCTCGCTGTCAATAACACTTTGCTTTAGTTTCAGCCATAATTGCAAAGCCTGCATATCCAGATCCCACTATGTTATGTATTCTAGCTATTTTATTGAACTGCAATTTAGTCGATATGATTAGCACCAAGTTTCTGTAGATACAAGCACGCCGTGGACTGGAAGGAAAACCTAAAGAGACTAGAGAAGACATTTAACTTCAAAAGCGAGAGATAAAACGTCAACATAACCCACGGAAAGATTCGCTAATTGGGTTTCTGAATCCAAAGGACGTCAACAAAGAGGAAATGGTGCAAAACAGAAGAGACATGACATCAAGCGAGGGACATCAAATACTTAATATGAAATAAATCAACTTTTCTCTGTTTTCCTTTCCTTTGCAGAGACTTGTCGAAGAACCCTCTCAGCACGCTGTCGTGGCAGCTCTTCCAGCACCTGCAGATCTCCGAGCTGTAAGTCTTTTGTTTGTGTTTCATGAGAGCGAATTATCGTCGCTTCCTGCACTCAATGCACATGGTGCTCGCCGCATGCCATTGCACTTCCTTTCTTTGTCGAACCAAGTGCTCTAATTTGTCTGGGCACGTGTTACAGACTGAGCCTATAGGCGGTGCGGTGGCTCTGTGATCTGTACGCCATGTGCTGACTTAAGGAAGGCGCACAAAGCCAGGCGTAATGGTCGGCTGCGAGGAAGGAGGCGAACCCCGTGTTCGTGTGTGTTATGAATATTTTAAGCAATGATTGTGTTTATGAAATGCTCCTTCAGCGCCAGGGAGAACATTTCCATGTCTCCTCGCCCGGTCATTTACACATCATTACGCCCGCCGGCACCGTCCATCATTTGCTACTTTTATTCAAAGATTAAGAAAGGAAACGTGAAAGTAAGAATTTGTGTGGATCAAAAACAAGGTGATTGAGGAATACCTGGAATTCTGAATTGTCAAAGGTCCCCTATCATACTGTGTTACGTCAACATATCACAGGTCTCAGATATATACAGAGCCTGTCTCTGATTGGCTGAAACACCAAACAGATCATTGCAGCATTACCCATAATCCCCTCTGTTTGTACAATACAAATTAAAAGACATATAGAAATAAACAAGAACGTAGAAAATATACATGTTGAATTTACAAATTAACAATCCCTCGACTCGAATGTTTTTACATTTTTAATGCTATTTTATTTCAATTTGAGATGTTTACATTTTGGATTGTTCATTTTTAGCCTTTAATTTCTCTAATGTACAACGCCTTGTCTTTTTGTCCCTAAAATGTCCCAAATTATGATCAGGAAAGTACTTCTTATCTCATCTTATCTTATATGGACTTAAATCACACTGTTTAATATGTAATAGTCCATTTCTCACATACTTATGTAAATATAATAACTTTCTTTACATGTTGAATTTGTAAATTCAACATGTATATTTTCGACTTTCTCGTATATTTCTAGTCTTCACATTTGTATCGTACCATGCCATTTCTTGTTATGCTGCTGCAACGCAAACCTTTCCCAAAGTAGGATCAATAAAGTACTTCTTACTCTATCTGATATCACTGAACGCTCGTTCTCACCCGTCCTGCGTAGGAAGCGAGACCTCGTCCTGCTTCTTCACAAGTGTCGCCTCGCTCCGAGCTCTCATCAGAGGCAGATGGGTGTCCCTCGCTGTGCTGTTATCGGGTTGTGAATTCCATTCTTCACTGGATGGAGGAAGTTCTGGACTCCGTCCGACCAGCTGTCCAGCTCTCTTTGGAGAAGTTAGTTCGGCCTGCAGCTTCTCTCCTGCTGCAGTGTCTTTGTAGATATCGATTAGTAGAAGTCCATCATGCTTGTGTGATGGCGATTCTATGACACACACTATCATTGTAATCAACAATATCGTAAAATAATTTCATAATGTGGGAAACCTACGCTTTCTGCTTGAGTTAATCTCCGTCAGAAAGTAGTTCCTAGAAAGTAGTTCCCATGGTAACGATAGCCGATCAATCGAACACTCCTGCTACCCCGCTTACAGTTATTGATGTAATTATAGTAAATAATATATTATTAACCAATTTATTGAAAACAATTCTCGAATTAGGCTATTTAAATACAAATTGGTTAGGATTAGGACTATGATTAGGTTTAGGGTTAGGGTTAGGGTTAGGGTTAGGACTACGCAATAGGAAGAGCTTTCCTCCAGTGGCCGTTTCGTGGCGTGTCCCGGACCGGCAGAAAGCGCGTTGCTCCACATCGTTCTGTTGTCTGGAGATGGAGCCCAGTAGCTGCGAAGCGATGACTCGCTTTTTATGTCCGCTAACGGAAAGCTACCGATTCCCAACGAGAGACACTGTATAACAGTGTAACGACTGTGTGTCGCTATGGAAACCACACGGCGTAGGCTCACGGAAGTAGTTTCGGTAGGCAAGTGGCGTGAGTAGGCCACTGGATACGTTGTGATTAGGCACGTTCTATTTGATCGTTGTTTGATCGTGGAATCAAACTTGCCTATTGACCAATCAGAGAGCTTGCTCAAACCTATGTGTTATAGAATTGGCATTTAAGCGCTTTGAGCACCAGGAGAAGCGCTACATAAACCACATGTATGTGTATTATTCTACTACATCACCATGTGTCCCCTCTTCTTCATGTCTCTTCTACATCAACATGTGTCCCCTCTTCTCCATGTCTCTTCTACATCAACATGTGTCCCCTCTTCTTCATGTCTCTTCTACATCAACATGTGTCCCCTCTTCTTCATGTCTCCTCTACATCACCATGTGTCCCCTCTTCTCCATGTCTCTTCTACATCAACATGTGTCCCCTCTTCTTCATGTCTCTTCTACATCAACATGTGTCCCCTCTTCTTCATGTCTCTTCTACATCAACATGTGTCCCCTCTTCTTCATGTCTCTTCTACATCAACATGTGTCCCCTCTTCTTCATGTCTCTTCTACATCAACATGTGTCCCCTCTTCTTCATGTCTCTTCTACATCAACATGTGTCCCCTCTTCTTCATGTCTCTTCTACATCAACATGTGTCCCCTCTTCTTCATGTCTCTTCTACATCAACATGTGTCCCCTCTTCTTCATGTCTCTTCTACATCAACATGTGTCCTCTCTTCTTCATGTCTCTTCTACATCAACATGTGTCCCCTCTTCTTCATGTCTCTTCTACATCAACATGTGTCCCCTCTTCTTCATGTCTCTTCTACATCAACATGTGTCCCCTCTTCTCCATGTCTCTTCTACATCAACATGTGTCCCCTCTGTGGAAAGAGACTCTGAAAGTCTCAGGAACAAAGATTCTCTCTCTTTTTGATCCATTTCTATAAAAACCTGTCTGAAAATCAGCTGATCAGATTTTGGCCTACTTTGTGATGTCATAACGATGTGTTGTCTTGTGTAACCATTAGCCAATCAGCACCAAGGTAACCCCCCCCCCCCCTTATCACCTGAATCTCCTCCTAGAGCTCCATTGAGTTCTTTGTAACCAGATGTCTCTCAGAGGGCGTGGGAGGGCTCCTATCTTCATCTAAAGTAACAGACAGAGAATCAGCACTTTGGAAACAGGGCTGAAACAGAGGGGATTATGGGTAATGCTGGCATGATCTGTTTGGTGTTTCAGCCAATCAGAGACAGGCTCTGTATATATTGATGAGAAACAGTATGATAGGGGGACCTTTAAACATCCCAGCCTTTACGTGTCCCCCTGTGCTTTACCCACGAGAGGTCAAGATGGTTAACATGTGATGTCCCTGCCTCGCCCCGATCAAGCTTTAGCATCATTTGAATCAGACGCAGATGCCGGGTTGTTTATTTGCCGTCGATCAATGTAATCCCCCATGAAGCCCTGACGAAGCCAATTATTTGTGTGTATTTAACTTTGAATAACCAGCAACTTAATATGGCTTCTTATTATTGGATTCTTGATGCAAGGTGGACTCCGCATATCGATGCTATAACTGGTAAAGACGGGGTATTTTCTACTTTCTACACTTTTTAATTGGGGTTAGGGATAAGGTCATATCTGACAGTTGTGTTTTCACCAATGCAAACATTATATGTAAAGCTTTTCATACTGTTAACTAGAACATGTGAGTCACTGCCGTATTAGAGTTACAAGTTCAATGACCTTACATTCCTAGATCGACTACATCTCGTGCAACAGACACGATTAAGTAGCTCAGTTTCCTTCCTTGACCGAATCTCCGCCGCTGCTCACAGCTCTGATGTGCCATCGCATAGCAACCATTTTAGAAGTGCAACAAATGGAGTCTTTGTTGTTGTACACGGAGAGCAGGGCCGGGGCGACGCTTCTCCGTGCATGCTGATGAGGAGTGAGGCTTTATGTCTATTCCATTCGGTACGTTTGGTTAAGAGGTGTCAGTCGGCGTGGCGTGGCGGCACAGACGTGGGTCGAGGCGTCGCGCGAGAAGCAAGCCGTGTGGAATCAGGCCTCGCTAATAGGAAATCAGTCACTCCATCACGGATGTCGCCCTGACATCATTACTCCGTGCGCAACCCGACCGCATTACCCCGGGAAGTGCCAATCATTCAATCGCGCCAAATGAAGCGGGCATGCCGGGCGGCTATTGCCTTTAATTATTAGAATAATACACAATGCAGTATCAATGATAAGTGCCGACCCACGCCGCTGAACCACACTGGTAGTATGCAAATAGAGGTAGATGAAAGCAGCTGAAATAATGTCCGTTGTACGTGACGAAAGGAGAGCTTGGCCCGTTGCCATGACGCTGTCGCCGCCCCGTGTTATCTCACTCACGCGGGCGCTGTTATTCTAATTGTGTCTTTTAACAAAGCAAGAGGACCGATTTCAAAGCTGAAACACGGTGACAGTGACCTGGAATGAATAGGACACGAAGAAGGTGTTTTCAAAAGGCTGCGAAATCCCATCAGAAGCTTTACATGGCAATGTGTGTGTGGATTAACTCATTGTATATTCCATTGTTTTTATTGCACTGCCGCTCCCACATGACTTCCGTGAACAAAACGATCACAAATGAAATGAAATTAATGAAGTATACGAAGCGCACTCGGTGGGACATATCAATTAAAAGATAATTTGTTCATCTCAAAGCTGCTGATAAAAAGTAGTGAAATCAGCATTACACATCGTGTAGTTTCATCAAAGCATCGTCATTAGAGTGAGTTAGTAATTAAACGCTACATTTCCTGCTTTTAAGTGCGACTTCACACGCGATAAAACATGTTTTACTCAATAACAAAAGAGTGTTTACCCGTTAGATAATCATTTCATCAGCTGTTTTATCACAAAGGCAGGACTTCTCCGCTACCCTCAAACAGTGCCCACTCACTTTGTACCTTTGTATAGGCCTACCTGATTCCACGTTTAAAATCCAGTTTTGAAACAGAAGTCGACCTCCGTGATGATATCCAAAGCGACTTACATACTCAATACTGTGGGCAATTTGGGGTGAAGTGTCGACATGCTGAGTGCAGTGGGGTTTGAACCTGTACCCTGAACCCAACACCAACGCACTACCCACTGCGCCACAGCCTCCAACAAGAAACAAGTCCTTCCTATCAGTCGGTGTAAATTAAATCTGTTTTCATCTTGTCAGGCTCTCCTTATCATGCCCCGTGAAGTGTAACTCCCAGACAGTTGCCTCGTGTTGCAGACATGTCACGCCCCCTGCTACAGTATATCTTAATATCAGTGACAATGCTATCGGAGAAATCTCAACAGTCCCGAGTGGTTTGTGGCTCCTGTGAAAAGGCCCCAGCGTCACATCGGAGCCGTGCCATGGCCATGTGCTGTGTGCTGCCTCTGGATGAGACTCAGATAATCGGATCTACCTCTTTGTTCGCGTGCCCTTTAGCCAACGGACCAGAGCCACTGCAGTGTAATGCTCAGCCAATCAGAAGCTTGGAGCAGCAACTCCATTCTAAAACCGCCGCTGTGATATTATTGGAGATGATTTGAAGCGAACGTTAGACACCAACATCTTCAAGGAAGCTCATTCTGTTTGGTCGACACAGAGAGGAAGATGTTTCCTCCTGATTGAGCGACTGAAGCCTGAGGCAATGTGCATCCCCCGCCTCTGTGTTCTGTTAGCGCCACTTTAATCCAGAGCAGGGGCCGACGCAAAGTCAAACCTCTCAGAGCAGAATGAATTCCTTCTTTGAATATGGATACACTATAACCAGATCAAACCTGTAATCTCCTGATATGACTCAGTGGATTAGGATGAATTAAACATTTCATTTCATCCAAAGGGCTGCATGACAGGTGGATTACTGACTGTTAACCTTTTATGAGGAGCCAATTGCACTGAGGGCAGACCCTTTACTGAGATGTGTGAGGAATTAAAATCAATATTGAATGACGTAATTTAGCTTAAACACACAGTGAGTTTAAACCGTTTTATTCTGAAAACAGTTCCGGTTAAAGTTTACTCTGAAAAGCTGTATTGAAAGGCGTTGCCGTTGACAACAATGACCACTTTCGGTTAAAGTTTACTTTGAAAAGCTGTATTGAAAGGCGTTGCCGTTGACAACAATGACCACTTCCGGTTGTATAATAATAATAATAATATAGTAATAATATAGTTCAAAGAGCAAGACAGTGACAAGCAAACAAAACTAATTCAATGCAACCACAGACAAGACTGCTACAATCACAACACACACATGTACGACACTAATTTGTACGTAACTCATTTAAGGCCACAGAGAGAACAAATGCATTTTCCCAGCAATACAATACATAGGTAAATAGTGTTTTGTACTTTAATTAATCAATTGCATGTACAGTTAACAGCTTAAAAGAAGACAACGCATGTGCAACCACTGGAACATAAGTTAAGCGTTGTATCTATAAATTATCTTTTACCTACGGTTTTGGATACTGAGTGGAATAAAAGTATTTAGGGGAAATGAAGCAACCGTTGCTTATTTTAACAGTTTTATGTGAAGATCTTACAAGTACAAATGAAAACACATGGCAAGCAAAGGCTCTAGATCAGCGCTTCTCAAAGTGTGGTGATCGCCCCCTAGTGGTCCGTGAGTATATTGGTAAAATATCACATTTGAAATAAATAAATACATTTCAGTTTTCCGCACTCTCGCGGGAATATCTCCGCAATGGAGCAGAGTTACGTTTCACTTTCGATTGCATGATATAGCCCAGCGCACCACCTTCGTCACACATGTTTCCACTTGTTTGTACCATTTACAGGCGATTTATAATCTGTTCTAGAAAAACGATGTTTTTTTTAATATTTGTGGAGTTAGGTGGTCCGCGAGTGTTTTTGTATTGGTGGTCCTTGGATTGAAAAAGTTTGAGAAACACTGATCTAGAAAGGCTCTAGATCAGTGATTCTCAAATGGGGGTATGCGGACCCCCAGGGGTACGTTGGGGTACTGCATGGGGTACGTGAGGTAAACAAAATAAAAAGGTTAATTCAAAAAATACCATGCATGATTACAAAAATAATCTTAGTACAATAAGTTAAATAGAAAACACCATTTTATATAAAATATTCCTAGAACCACGTATAAACATGTTACATTTGTGTATTGTATTTATGGTTTTTAATAATATATCATTTTGTTCATTGGTTTGTTAAACATATATTAATTCAATTGAAAATCGAAATGCATAAAGATGAAATATCCTTAGTTTGTTGTAATTCATGCATGAAGGAGTTAATAAATCACACACTGATGGAACATCACTATATTGTAATTACTTATAGGCTTTTTCTGTCAAAAATGTCCGGGGTCGGTCAGGGGGTACTTGGCTGAGAAAATGTTTCAAAGGGGGTACATTACTGAAAGAAGTTTGAGAAGCACTGCTCTAGAAAGACTCTAGATGATGTCTGCTCGAAAAAAACGTTTGGAAGATATTTTAGGTCTTATTTATCTTAATATTAGTAATATTCGTCCTCATTCTTGTGCTTTTCCCTACGAATGTCCTTCAACACGTGTGCATGTTCACTCATTACAAGCATACAGCAGCTGTTCAAGGTTGCCGAAAAATCTGATTGTTAAGGTTGAGGAAAAGATCCTGCTTTTTGTTAAAATATCTTCAAAAGTGGAAAATAAATTCTGTTTTCATTACATTGCATTTAGCTGACGCTTTTATCCAAAGCGACGTACAATAAGTGCGTTCGACCAACAAGATACAACCTTGAAGAAAACAGAATCATAAAGTACATCAGGCTTCATAGAGCAAAACATTTCAAGTGCTACTCAACTGGCTTTAGATAAGCCAGTCCTTTATTAGTATATAAGTGCTTTGTTAATAGTTCTATCGCTCGAAGTGGAGTCGAGAGAGATGAGTTTTCAGTCTGCGCCGGAAGGTGTGTGAGCTTTCTGCTGTCCTGATGTCAATGGGAGCTCATTCCACCATTTTGGAGCCAGGATAGCAAACCCACGTGTTTCTGCTGATGGGAACTTGGGTCCCCTTCGCAGCGAGGGTGCAGCGAGCCGTTTGGCTGATGCAGAGCGGAGTGCACGTGCTGGGGTGTACGGTTTAACCATGTCCTGGATGTAGGAAGGGCCAGATCCATTCGCAACATGGTACGCAAGTACCACTGTCTTGAAGTGGATTCTAGCAGTTACCGGAAGCCAGTGGAGGGAGCGGAGGAGCGGAGTGGTGTGGGAACATTTAGGAAGGTTGAAGACCAGACGAGCCGCTGCATTCTGGATGAGCTGCAGAGGTCGGATTTTCATAATGGAGATTATCAGCGGACTTGTGGGTGAAAATCCAATTGATTTGACCCATCCATCATCCTCCTTGTTCAGAATGTGATGCTCTTCATACTTTCTGGTATGAGTAATATATACAAATAGTTTTGTTTTTTTAGGGATATACACAAATCACATCATGTTTAGTGCTTTTTCTTTTAAGAAAACAAAACTAAATGCGAGACATGTTTGTTTTAATATTGGAAAATGCTATATTTTAAGGTACGTCAGCATTAATATGCATTTGAATACGATTTATGGCTAGAAATGTGAATTTGACTTTCTTTACCTATAGTGAATGTGCAAACTATCTACCCAATTTATAATTTAAAGCCATTTATAGGATATCTTACTGCAGTGTAATGACAAAACCGTGCTAGATATATATCATTGTGTAGATACATCTTTCGTCTCACACATGTAAGACAGCGTTGAAAGTGTCCCTACTGAAATCTTTGACTGAAGAAAAATTGTCTGAATCTTCCCCGGCTCACTTTGTCCATTTTCCCCACCTGGCGCCTCTCTGACCCGACCCGGGTGTCGCCTCTCCGTCACCTGATTGCTGTGCAGGTGGTGTGTCGATAAGCCACAGTCAGGTCTGGCTCTTCAGACAAATAAAGCCTGTAAAAAAAAAAAGTCTGATTTAAAAAAGACATCCTGCAGAGATGCTGACTGGCCGAGTGGCTGCAAACTCACAGAAAAGCACTGATGGGACTAAACGGTGATTTACTTATTTGCAGCATTCTGCTTTTATCCATGACACAAGCAGAAGATTCAGCGTGAGAAAGATGGAGCACGTCCAGCGACAGTGCAAGTGTGGTGAAGCAATGATGCACACTTAGTACGGCGTGGTAAGAAGCAGCACATTTAGCAAGGATCAGGGGACAACGCTTATGTTGTAAAAGCTCTTGCTGACGAGAAGAGTAATACATCTGACATTGGTTGAGTCACCTCTCCACGTTTATTCCCCCTGATTGATTCATTCTTTTTCTAAACTGTAATCTCTCGAACCCCCTGCTGTACGCTAAAATACATTGACATTTCTGACAGATGAAGAGCAACTGTGATGTAGCAACCATGCCGTAACAGATGACAACAGTACATGGGAACATCTGCTTATTCAGCCTATGAATAGATGTCCAACTGTCAATCACCCGCTTGAAGACTCGAGAAGCCAATCTGATGGCATGACAGCTAGATTATATACTTCCCCCTCTATTATAATAATGACTACGGGCCACAATGTTTGAGTGACAAGTGATCTATGGGAAGTGTTGCTCAGAAATGAGTGCTTTGCATCAAACATGGAGGCAAACACAATAGAGTGATACGATTAAAAAAAAACAGCAACACAATGCAAATCCATATACCATGAAAAACACATGACTTACTGTGGGCTCTTCTCTTTTGCAGCACTTAGCCTACTGCATACACTTTACAATGATGACGGCTGCAGATACATTTTACATTTCCAACATAAGCAAAATAAATTGGTTTTCATTTCCAGTCAACCATCTTTTTTGTCACTTGCTCGCCAGCTGGTTCAAGCTGTTTAAACTCATAACTTTACCTCCTACTGACTTTATGTTTATAGTTGTCAATTTTATATGAAAAATATAAAAGATGCTCATTAAATGTGCTGGCTTAATACATGATATGCTGCTTAAAGGCTAGCGAACTAGCGTAAGCTAACTAGCCTAAAATAACTAGCCTAAGATAACTAGCTTAATATAACTAGTTTAAGATAACTAGCTTAAGATAAATAGCTTAAGAAAACTAGCTTAAGATAACTAGCTTAAAATAACTAGCTTAAAATAACTAGCCTAAAATAACTAGCCTAAGATAACTAGCTTAAGATAACTAGTTTAAGATAACTAGCTTAAGATAACTAGCTTAAGAAAACTAGCTTAAGAAAACTAGCTTAAGATAACTAGCTTAAAATAACTAGCGTAAGCTAACTAGCCTAAAATAACTAGCCTAAAATAACTAGCCTAAGATAACTAGCTTAATATAACTAGTTTTAAGATAACTAGCTTAAAAATAACTAGCCTAAAATAACTAGCTTAAAATAACTAGCTTAAGAAAACTAGCTTAAGATAACTAGCTTAAAATAACTAGCCTAAAATAACTAGCTTAAAATAACTAGCCTACAATAACTAGCTTAAGATAACTAGCTTAAGAAAACTAGCTTAAGATAACTAGCTTAAAATAACTAGCCTAAAATAACTAGCCTAAGATAACTAGCTTAAAATAACTAGCCTAAGATAACTAGCTTAAGAAAACTAGCTTAAGATAACTAGCCTAAAATAACTAGCCTAAGATAACTAGCTTAAAAATAACTAGCCTAAAATAACTAGCTTAAAATAACTAGATTAAGATAACTAGCTTAAGATAACTAGCTTAAAATAACTATCTTAAAATAACTAGCCTAAGATAACTAGCTTAAAATAACTAGATTAAGATAACTAGCGTAATCTAACGTGTAAACTCTGCAAATTCGTTGATTACTTCACCTGCTGACATCTTAGGTTTCCAGTTGTTATTGTAAAAACTAAGTGGTTGATTCAGTCTTATTCATGTAGTAAATCGGGACTTCACCCAAATATCATACACCATCTTGTAACTCACAACCATTGTTTGTCCATTTTGGGCATTGGAACAAATCCAAGTAGAAAGAGATCATGAGAAGTGTGGGTTTTTGTTGTTTTCATTTTGAATCAACTCGTCCCTAGTTTCCAGTTTCCTTGTAAAACAAACATAAATCCAAGCAGTTTACTTATTATGAAGCTTAAGGGGAAACAATAGATTGGCGCTGTCGGCAGGTGTACTTATAGTAAGGGTTGAATGCATTACCATCCACATTTACTGTATTATATTAAGAGCAACTAACACTAACATATTTCAGCTGAATCACAATAAACCCAGGCATCCGAGGAAATGCACCCACGATCAGCAGCACTGTGGTAAATAAAGCGATTTATTAAACACACAGGATTTAAAAACCTCACATAATTCCTGACAACAGTATGAGGAGAGCATTCAAGCTGAGATCAAAGCGCTGAGTAACAATGTGGTATATAGCTTATCGCTGCCTGTGATCCACGGCTCCTCAGCCAAAGCACCTGTGTGTACATTTCCCAGAGAAACAGCCTCCGGTGGTGATCATTACGTCTTCTCTGCGGAGCGGGGGGATCGTTAGCCAGCTCCATGGAAACATCACGCTGTTAGCTCTCCGTATCGGGGCCACGCTGCTGTTTGCTTTGGTTCTTTTCCAAGTCTAATCGGCTCTCCTCGAGACATCTATCAACTTCCAGCTGTCAGTTCCATGTATTTTATTCGTCTTGTATATATCGTGGAGTGGTGGCATCACAACGATGTTACTGTACAACAGCGTTAAGATACAACAATGTGTCAAATGGGAGAAATTCCAGTAAAATATTATTTGACCGGAACATTTAAAAAGCCTATTGAAGAAGAAGATTTAACTTATTGTCATTACGTAGTACAGATAGTATGTAACGAAACGGTTTCTCTGCACCCGGGTAGTGTAGGGAACGGTGCCTTGCTCAGGGACACCTCGGTAGTCTTTAGGACTTGAACTGGTGACCTTCCAGATGCCAAGCCAAGTCCCTATCGACTTCGCCACCACCGCCCTATGTTTTAACTCTTAACAAAAATAACTTCCCCCAGCTTTAGGCCAACATATTAATAGCAAAACAAGTACGCACGGCTCTAAACACCGTCATTGTAGGCCTCTGGCATTAATGTCAATGTATGTATATTATTAAGCAGCACTTATTAATTATATTACTTAGTTGTATACCCCGTTTTTCTAGGCCCTTTTTTGTTGTGGGACTGTGGGACCTCGAGATTTCTGTATGTATAACACATGTAGACATTTTGACAATAAAGCTGACTTTGACTTGACTTATATTAAAATAAATAAATAATGATTTTCAAAATAAAAGGGGACACATACATACCGTTTCTATAAAATGCACGTAGGCCTGTATGGATCATAACAATTGAACTATTCTAACTCGTCTTTAATACACTTCACGTTAAGTGGAATCATGTTCCCTACATATTATGACGGGAGCGATTGAAATTTGACAGATGTTTACAGCTGTACATTATTGGCTGGTGTTTGAAACCTTCTCGTTTAAATGGACCCGCTTCCTGCCTGCTTGCAGCTGCATGTCGGCCCCGCACAGCTCGGCCCAGAGGAATGGTGTAATATATGGAGGTGGTGG
Source organism: Chaenocephalus aceratus (assembly GCA_023974075.1). NCBI lineage: Eukaryota > Metazoa > Chordata > Actinopteri > Perciformes > Channichthyidae > Chaenocephalus > Chaenocephalus aceratus. The sequence goes on from CM043787.1 coordinate 47,980,313, forward strand.
TTCTTATTAACAATTAACATAATTACAGTATGAAGGGACCGCCTGCGCCATGCTCTGCTGAGCTCTGATCCCTCGTGGTTGAACTTGCTCAGCGTTTAGTGCTCTAACGCATCGGCATGGAGGAAACCACCTGTCTGTGATGAGAGCTCCTCGGTGCTGCAGCTTTTATAGCACACATTAGGAGCGGTGCACTGTGGGGGGTTTCGCTTCTACCGGCAAGGTAAAGGAGATATTTGTTTAACTCGGTATTCAAACTGGTAAACTAGGGGCGATGTTTATACTTTGTTAGTAGTAGGGTGTTCTCTTGCACTGTATATATACACCTATATTGAAACTAGATATATATCCTTCTACTGTACATATTAGCTGTTTATTTTTTACAATATCTTTTGCAATGGCTTGTGAACATGCTTATGTAACAAAACTATTTCCCACTTTGGGATCAATAAAGTCTTTTTTTAGACTCAATATATTTTTTAAATAAGACAAAGGTGTTTAAGAGAGTCACAAGTGTTTTTATTGCAACTATGATATAGTGCGTACTGGACTTGGAAAGCATTCAGACCTTCAACTGGCCCTCTCTTGAGACCAGACGCAACATCCACTGGCTGATGTTTGTTTACAAAACACTCCTAGGCCTCACTCCCTTCTACCTCACACAATTACTGCAACTCCGCACACCCCCAACGCACAACACCCGGTCAGCTACAAGCATCCTGCTAAAGATCCCTAAAGCCCGTACATCCTTTGGCCGCTCCGCCTTGCAGTGTGCGGCAGCAGATAGCTGGAATACCATTCAAAAAACATTACAAATGAAAACCTTTGTCTCCCCCCGCACCTTCAATGTCACTATTATTGACACCCTGGTACACTCATGTAGCTGCTTTGCCTGATGCTGGTTTTAATGACTGATTGAACCACAGCAATATTGTTTTAGAGTTTTTATATGTTTAACTGCTATGCCTGTCATCTTTGCTCTATGTGTTTGTGTTGTCTCCTGGGTTCTGTAGTGCCCGGAGTGTGTCTTTTTATTTCCTCCCAAACCCCATCCCCTCAGGAAGCCTTTGCCTCCTAAGAATTTGTTCTTAATTGATTTTCCTGGATAAATAAAGGTTCTACTACTACATGTTGTGGAATTTAATGTTTAATACCCGAGTCATTGATTCCCGAAAAACATTTCCTGGAAAATAATATTTACTTTTTCCGTCTGTTGTTCATCAGATAACAAAGGCAGTTATTGTACACGGTGTCCGCGGGGTGTTAAAACGTATTAAGGCTATTCAAAAGTATTAAACGGCATTTTCCACGGTGTTACATTTTGTAGCTTGTTTTCAATAAGTATACACATTGAGAGAGGTTGTGTTCTACAGTCTGCCTGAATGTAATCATGGCGTAGGTGTGTCGTGTGATTCTGTGGAGTTTATTGATGGCATCCCGTTGGATTGGACGTCATCTGAACAGGACGTCGCACGCTCACTGCTCGATAGCGAAGGTCCGTTTACGCCGGTTGTTAAGCAACATCGTTATGGGGAAAGTCTGCGTCCAAATGGTTGGAAGATAACGAGGAAGGACAATCAATACTGTATGTAGTCAATGTGAGGTCAAGTGTGTCGTTAATGTAACCGGTTAGAACTCCAAGTGGAGATGAGGTCTTAAAACGTACGGGAAGGGTCTTAAAAAAGGTCTTAAAAGGTTTTACATGTGACTTCAGGATTCCAGCACATACCCTGTCGTAGCTAGACGTGTCGACATGTTGCCTGAGATAATACCTGGAAAGTATTAGATAATGGAAATAGTCCGTGTGATCTGTTAAAAAATATATATTTATGTCTGCTTTTGTTGTCTTCTTAATCTCTTCCGTTTTAAAGTACAGTTGTGTTTTTTCCATCACAGATCTAACAACAAAGTGGTTTTGTTGCTCGATAAAGAATCAGTGTTTTCAACAAATTGAAGACACAAGGAAGTCGCACACGTTTAGATGTTATCTCGTTGTTGTTTTCTCTTCATAATGCCCTGGGAAAACCAACACATACAGAACAGAATGGATATCTTTGGTGTATCCCATTATCTCACACCTCCACAGTGAACGGCTCAGCGTCAGATCCAGTGAACACCTGCACATAATAACCCAGATCCACCTGCGCACATCTATTCTCATTACTTCATATAGCACGGTGGACACAGCACATTCATTATTCATGCTTTCTGCAAACTCTTACTGACCTCTGTCAAGGACATTCGGACAGGCATTCATCTTGACAAAATTGGCCAATCACGGCCTCTAAATTGGACATATGCAAAAACGCAGAGGCGGAGTATGTGGAATAATGTGACTCTGCCTCTGCACACGGCACTGAGAGCGATACGTGTGCACACAGGCCTAATGCCACCTTTCTGAATCTAATACAGCCGCAGAATGATGGCCCCGGCTCTGATTTGACCTTCGACCTTCTCACATTTGAAATGCCGCAGAGATGGCCTTCATTGTTTCTCATCTGGTCTGTTTATCTGAATGCATCTGAAGCCATGCATCCTGTGTGACTGTCATACATGCCAGGGCATTATGGGTAAGCAGTCAATTGGTTTGTGTTAGTGTCGGAGTACTATAGATTTTATTTTTGGGATATTTATTGTGGAATAATGCTGCTGATTTGGTGATGGTGTGCATGCAGATTGAGATTGCTATTGCTTCCTGTATTGCTGTTGCTAATAGAGAAGTGTGTACAGCAGCAGACTGACGTGTGTGTCGTCTCTTAAACACTAGATTGTATTTAATGTCTCCTCTTAATCAGATAAGATAACGATAAGAGGTACTTTATTGATCCCAATTTGGGAAAAGTGTGCATTGCAGCAGCATAAAAAACAACAAAACAAGGCGTAGCGCATACGTAGAAATCAAAGAGTAGAAATAAGCAAGAATTGAAACATCTCAAAATAGAATTAAAGCAGCATTTAAAGACTACCAGTCATTCACCCATTCACACCTCATGCATGCAGAGCAGCACCACTTTACACAAGGACACAACGGGTTGTATCTGCTACTTTTCTCTCGCGTAATAGCCCGTTAATTTACACGAGGCCGACACGTAACCGTGGAAACGGACCCCGCAAACAATAACGGGTCCCAAGGTGGATAGATTTGCTCCGTGTAATCGCCTGAGAGGTGGCTGTTTTTCATCTGCTGGTGGACTACCGGAGAGATTTACAGCAGGAGCACACGCCGTCCACCGCGGAGAATAAACAGAAGGGCAACCATGGCAACCACGTCTTCTTCGCTGCTTTTGGTGTATTTTGTGGCGGCGGCAGCGCCACACACAGGCCCGGCATATGTACTACAGCGCTTCCAGCTGGCTGTTCTTATGTATCTCGTTATCAGGTTATTCTCGACCCCTCAAAGCTCACAAGCTACAAACTACCAGTCATTCACCCATTCACACACCTCATCCATGCAGAGCAGCACCACTTGCTCGAGGGAAGCTAACACACACACAAACTCTCTCACACACTTGCACCGTTGGCCATCGGGAGCAACTCAGGGTTCAGTATCCCTATAATAATATGGATATAAGAATACTTCACCAACACATTTCAAATTCTTCCATTTGAGTATTTGTTGGAGGTCTGAGAAGAAATATGTATTTGTCGGTTGTTTGTTTATTATAAATGTTGATGCTTCACCTGTTGGAGGAGAGGTCCATCTCAAAAATGCAAAATACCCAAAAGAGCTTTTCAGAGTTTTGTCAACAGCTTTTATGTGTTTTGTTTAGAGACACTTCAGACCATCTCTCTCTTCATCGTGACCTTCTACCGCTGCATGCACAACCCCCCCTTTTTAAAGTTTTGCAATAGAGAGGTGCACTGATGACATATTTTAGTAGTGCAACCTGGAGGAGGTTAGCATCACACAAGCTAATGGATTTTTCCATTGGATTTTGGAATTTTACAACAAATTCCATGTCTAACAAACGTTTGTGATACTTACACATTTCGTTCAGCAGGATGATCTCCACACATCCACATCCACTTTATGATTTTTGAAGTACAAAGCTAATGTTGGGCTATAAAGGAACTACAGCACGGTCACATGACTTCACATCACCACCGCTAAGCTAAAGGTGGCTAATGTTGGGCTGTAAAGGAACTACAGCACGGTCACATGACTTCACGTCACCACCGCTAAGCTAAAGGAGGCTAATGTTGGGCTATATAGGAACTACAGCACGGTCACATGACTTCACATCACCACCGCTAAGCTAAAGGTGGCTAATGTTGGGCTATAAAGGAACTACAGCACGGTCACATGACTTCACGTCACCACCGCTAAGCTAAAGGTGGCTAATGTTGGGCTATAAAGGAACTACAGCACGGTCACATGACTTCACGTCACCACCGCTAAGCTAAAGGTGGCTAATGTTGGGCTATAAAGGAACTACAGCACGGTCACATGACTTCACGACACCACCGCTAAGCTAAAGGCGGCTAATGTTGGGCTATAAAGGAACTACAGCACGATCACATGACTTCACGTCACCACCGCTAAGCTAAAGGTGGCTAATGTTGGGCTATAAAGGAACTACAGCACGGTCACATGACTTCACGTCACCACCGCTAAGCTAAAGGTGGCTAATGTTGGGCTATAAAGGAACTACAGCACGGTCACATGACTTCACGTCTCCACCGCTAAGCTAAAGGCGGCTAATGTTGGGCTATAAAGGAACTACAGCACGGTCACATGACTTCACGTCACCACCGCTAAGCTAAAGGCGGCTAATGTTGGGCTATAAAGGAACTACAGCACGGTCACATGACTTCACGTCACCACCGCTAAGCTAAAGGCGGCTAATGTTGGGCTATAAAGGAACTACAGCACGGTCACATGACTTCACGTCACCACCGCTAAGCTAAAGGCGGCTAATGTTGGGCTATAAAGGAACTACAGCACGGTCACATGACTTCACGTCACCACCGCTAAGCTAAAGGCGGCTAATGTTGGGCTATAAAGGAACTACAGCACGGTCACATGACTTCACGTCACCACCGCTAAGCTAAAGGCGGCTAATGTTGGGCTATAAAGGAACTACAGCACGGTCACATGACTTCACGTCACCACCGCTAAGCTAAAGGTGGCTAATGTTGGGCTATAAAGGAACTACAGCACGGTCACATGACTTCACATCACCACCGCTAAGCTAAAGGTGGCTAATGTTGGGCTGTAAAGGAACTACAGCACGGTCACATGACTTCACGTCACCACCGCTAAGCTAAAGGCGGCTAATGTTGGGCTATAAAGGAACTACAGCACGGTCACATGACTTCACGTCACCACCGCTAAGCTAAAGGTGGCTAATGTTGGGCTATAAAGGAACTACAGCACGGTCACATGACTTCACGTCACCACCGCTAAGCTAAAGGTGGCTAATGTTGGGCTATAAAGGAACTACAGCACGGTCACATGACTTCACGTCACCACCGCTAAGCTAAAGGTGGCTAATGTTGGGCTATAAAGGAACTACAGCACGGTCACATGACTTCACGACACCACCGCTAAGCTAAAGGCGGCTAATGTTGGGCTATAAAGGAACTACAGCACGATCACATGACTTCACGTCACCACCGCTAAGCTAAAGGTGGCTAATGTTGGGCTATAAAGGAACTACAGCACGGTCACATGACTTCACGTCACCACCGCTAAGCTAAAGGTGGCTAATGTTGGGCTATAAAGGAACTACAGCACGGTCACATGACTTCACGTCTCCACCGCTAAGCTAAAGGCGGCTAATGTTGGGCTATAAAGGAACTACAGCACGGTCACATGACTTCACGTCACCACCGCTAAGCTAAAGGCGGCTAATGTTGGGCTATAAAGGAACTACAGCACGGTCACATGACTTCACGTCACCACCGCTAAGCTAAAGGCGGCTAATGTTGGGCTATAAAGGAACTACAGCACGGTCACATGACTTCACGTCACCACCGCTAAGCTAAAGGCGGCTAATGTTGGGCTATAAAGGAACTACAGCACGGTCACATGACTTCACGTCACCACCGCTAAGCTAAAGGCGGCTAATGTTGGGCTATAAAGGAACTACAGCACGGTCACATGACTTCACGTCACCACCGCTAAGCTAAAGGCGGCTAATGTTGGGCTATAAAGGAACTACAGCACGGTCAAATGACTTCACGTCACCACCGCTAAGCTAAATGTGGCTAATGTTGGGCTATAAAGGAACTACAGCACGGTCACATGACTTCACGTCACCACCGCTAAGCTAAAGGCGGCTAAGGTTGGGCTATAAAGGAACTACAGCACGGTCACATGACTTCACGTCACCACCGCTAAGCTAAAGGCGGCTAATGTTGGGCGTGATGACATTTAGTCGTCTCGTTTAGACACTTTTTAGCATCCACCGTTTTTGTATTCACCAGTGGATGCACTGGATGTGTATTTTGTAACTTGTGTATTTAAAATGTTATCGTAACTGCATGCTTCTAAATTAACAAAAAGCTATCTTTGGCTCTTTTCTTTTGCTGTAACAGTTGTTCTGTTATTTATCATGCAATATGTTCCCAGATATTTCTGTGACATTAACACAGAATTGCGTTACGTCCCCACCAATCAGACTGGTTTCACCTCCTTGTTTATCGTGCTGTTCCCTCGTTGTGTTTGCAGGCGCCTGGAGAGCGTGGTGTTTGAGTGCGGCTGTGACATCCGCTGGGTCCAGCTGTGGCAGCAGAGAGGAGACGCCGCGCTGCACACGCAGCAGCTGTACTGCAAGAATGGAGCCTCCAAGATACGCCTGCACAACATGTACATCCACAACTGTGGTAAGGGCAGGAGCAGGAGGAGGAGGAGGAGGAGGAGGAGGAGGAGGAAGGGTGTGATCTGCATTTAAAAAAAGCTGGGTAGAGAAAAAGGAAGGAGGGAAACAAAGGAGATAGGCTGAAGGGAGCAGACAGGAAAAGCAGGAGACAGAAGGAAAGGGTTGAAGGTGGAATAGAAGAAAGAGGAAGAGGAGGAGGAGGAAGAGGAGGGGGAGGAAGAGGAGGAGGAGGAAGAGGAGGTGTTACAGAGTTCAGAGGGTGAATCTGATGCGTTGATTCTGACAGAGGCTGTAGACTCTGCGGAATAATCTCCTGCTGGTGACTCATCCCTGTGACATCTAATATTTGCAGGAGCGTGTGTGTGTGTGTGTGTGTGTGTGTGTGTGTGTGTGTGTGTGTGTGTGTGTGTGTGTGTGTGTGTGTGTGTGTGTGTGTGTGGTGTGTGTGTGTGTGTGTGTGTGGTTTGGTGTAAGTGTGTGGCTCCTTTGTACTCATTTGGTTACATTAATGAAAAGTGATTAATTGATTTTGTGTGAAAGCATGTCGACCCAGGCGGCAACAGGTGTGTGTTAACATGAGCTTCCACTGTGTGTGTGTGAGTGTGTGAGTGTGTGTGTAGACAACATTGAAATGTAACTAAGTACATGTACTCAAGTACTGTACTTGAATATAACGTTTGGATACTTGAGTATTAACTTATCCTGCTGCTTTTTACATCTATTGCATTTGGATTCAATACTTCAATTACCACTTGTACTAAAGTACCTTTGTACATAGATAATATGATATATGAATATATATATATATATATATATATTATAAATCTACTCAGTGTTACACAAGGCATCTAAACATTAATCTACAGTACAGTAAAAAACTAATTATCGCATCTTATTTTATACAAGTATTGACATATTCTACAAAAGTACCTGATGTCAGAACGTGCTGCTCCTTTGACTGAAATAGAGGAAACGAGTGATTCTTCTCTCTCTGTTTATGTATTTGTGTTAACATGCACTGTGTGTGTGTGTGTGTGTGTTGCACTGTGTGTGTGTGTGTGTGTTTTCAGACCTGCCAGAGATCAGTGTGAGCCACAGCAGTTTGTTGGTGATGGAGGGAGACAACGTGACGGTGAGCTGCAACGGATCGGGAGCGCCGCTGCCCGAAGTGGACTGGACCGTCAGCGACCTGCACTCCATCAACACACACCTGGTACACACACACACGCACACACACACAGACACACACACACACACACATCTGTGAATTCACTGCAATGAGTTAGCTTTTATGGCTTAGCTACAAAACAACCGAGTGGCAGTTAATCAAAATGCCACCAAAGTAACCGTGTATGTAAAACACTCTTCTCAACACTGAGCACCCGACTCATGTCATGTCATCAGAAGTGAATTGAAGCGTCCTCACGTGTGATGCACGGGGTCCGTCGTAGCTGCTCTGTCGCGCTCTGATTAGCTGCAGATACAATACAAGCTTGTTTCACGAGACTGACAGTCCTGAGCTGAACCCGCGGTGAGGCCCCGGGGACGAGCCGCGCAGAACAGCTGGGTCTGAAACATGTCTCATCCGTGCTGCGGCGACTTTACAGAAGAAAGTCACCTCCGCCTCGGGCTGCATGTTTGAGGAGGGACACACTGGAGCTCAGGAGTACAGAGGGACTGAAGGAAAAGAAGGGAACAGTTGGTCAAAATGTGTACGATGCTAATAACACTAGATCCCCGCAGTGGATACGTCCCACAGGTTCAGGGTCATAGTATGTACGTGTACCCGTAGGTAGATTTGGTTTGCAGATACAAGACAAGGGATCCATTATGACCCACATTTTAAAACACACACACAACATCTCTCAAAGTACCCCCCCGCTCCGTCACATCTAAACACATGTAACATTCGTCAAAGCACCGGTACGAACATGAGCAATCCAGAGAGTTAACACGTAGATACATGGCCATTGCTACAATAGCACATGTGTAATGGTACGTCCACACGGCAGCTTTTCAAACATCTTGAAAAGCTTGGAGCTGGGCGTGTCTGACAGCTTGGGGATTTTTTGCGAGCAACGCGACCAACAACCAATCACATGAATCTCCCGCCCCGACATACAAAGCAAAAAACCCCGGGGATTTTATGCGAGCAATATATATATATATATATATATATATATATATATATAAACTCCCCAAACAGGTGAAACCCTACCAGTTTCACCCACTGCCTCTGCCTCCTCCCTCCATGCCTGGTTCCTCCGGTTTGTATCCCGTTAATAGTTCTGGTCGTAAAGAACCGGGTGATTTGCTACCGTAACTTCTCGTTTGGAATATGAGGAAATGAACTGCGGTCTGGTTCTCCCTGCTTACACGCGGTTTGATTGGCTAGCGCTTCTACTGTCAGATTTGCATAAACGTGTTTGATTGGCTGGCGCTTCCAGCTCAGCTTCAAAAGTTGAACATTGCTCAACTTTTGAATCCTGGACATCCTGGAAATCTTCGCTTCGCTCCCCCACAATGCAGTTCGGCGAAAAGCGAGGCAAAGTAACGTCATCCCCATTCAAAGTCAATGGGCAGAGAAGCGTTGGAAGCGGTGGAAGATGCTTCTGAAGCTGCTGTGTGGACGTACCGTAACGGCCCCTACACACGGCGGCGTGCGTTGCCGCTTGGCGGTGGGCGTGTCTTGAGCTTGGGGAGTCAACGCGAGCAGCCCGACCAACAACATGAATGTCCCGCCCCGGACATACAAAGCAAAGCATCCATGCTGGCTAAATATACTGTCTATGCTTGCTAGCTGTCCATTCAAACGAAATACACTGGATATAAACTCCCCAAACAAGCGAAAACCTACCAGTTTCCCCCACTGTCTCTGCCACCTCCCCCCATGCCTGGCTCCTCCGGTTTGTATCCCTGTATGTAAAGAGGGACTGGTCATAGAGTACCGGGTGATTCCCTACCGCCACGATCATTTTCTCCTCCTTTTGTTGACATATGGGAAATAACTGCGGTCTGGCTCTCCCAACATACACGCGGTTTGATTGGCTAGCGCTTGTACTGTCAGATTTGCATACGAGGGATTTGATTGGCTGACGCCTCCGTCGAGGCGGCAAAAGTAGAACATTGCTCTACTTTTGCAGCGAGCACCTCGAGAGAAGCTACGCTTTGCTCCCACAATGCAGTTCGGCGAATCGTGACGTCACCCCATTCAAAGTGAATGGGCAGAAGCGTTGAAGCGGCAACGCACGCCGCCGTGTGTAGGGGCCGTAACACTGCACCATGGTGTGTACTCACTTTGTCATCCAATAAACATTACCAATGATTATTTATCAACACATTTGTATTGCACTGTGTAGATTTTGAAAGCACTAAATGGCAAACGTACAACACTCTTGCTGCATTTCTAATAAAGCTACTTCCCTGCGGTGAATATTTCCCCCTGGTGTGCACTCAAGATCCAAAGGCTTTATTGTCAAATTGCAATATCTATATCGTAGTTGTTGGCTCTTCTAACAGCAACGCATACAATATAATCAAGACACGGACAGAGAGAAAGACAACGTGTGCCGGGAAATAAAAAATACATGCATTTCCGCAGGGTGCCACATGTAATTTCTTAGGTGTCACATGTAACATCATGGCTTTAACATGTAATGCCATGGGTTACACATGGACATCTACATGGTCTTCACACCAAGAAGTTCAAAAACCACATGTTGCTGTGGTGGCAGACCAATGCCTAAAACATTTTCCTTTTTGAAAAACACGTTGAAGTTTCAAAACATATTCAAATATAAAAGACAGCGATGCCGAAACACATGCAAATGAAGAAACAACTGAATGACACAGCGTTTGCTAAAAGCGCTGCATAAACAAACATGTAAAACAGAAGGAGATTATTATATTATTCACTTTCTTTTGGGGGTAATTTAATTAGTTTAGCCGCAGGAATATAACGGTATACGCTCTATATCCTCACAATGACTCTCCGCCTGTGTCTCTTTTCTCCTCCTTCAGTCTAATGTGTACTGGCCGAACATCCACTCCATCAACCTGACTCTGTTCAACATCAGCCGGGAAGACAACAACTTCCAGCTGACGTGCATCGCAGAGAACGTGGTGGGAATGAGCAACTCCTCCATCCAGCTCAACGTGCAGTGTGAGTAACATGCATCTAATACAACGGGGGTAGAGGGGGGGTGAAGGCTACGCTTAAGCTTGCATTGGACACATATCTTAAAGGGGATCCATCATGTAAAATGCACTTGTTGATGTATTTTATACATAAATACGTGTCCCCGTGTGTCAGGAGACTCACACAGTGTCAGCAAACAAAACCCTCTCTCTTTTCCTCCGTGCGCAAATCCCAAAAAACGGGGGAACAACGGAGCTGATCCAGATTTGCCATCCGATATGACGTCATCATGTACGTCATCGGACGGTGGACCCACGGCCCTATCAGAAACGTTGCTATCAGAAACAATGCGCGACGTATTTTGGATGTAATATGGTCTTTGTTTACATTAGCATCGCTAACACTCAGAGCTAACCTGTAACCTGTACTGGAGAGAATATGTGTAAAGAAGCAGGATATATAAAAAGGAACTCACCTTGTGGTAAACCTGCAAGAAAATAAGCATCTGAGCTCCATGCTGTTTCAGAGATAATCCCTGATGTGGTTTCGAACATGATGTGGCGTTTCATTACCGCAGCTGAGAATCTACCGGGTCCCCCATGAGCAGGCATAAGCTCCGCCCCCCTCTTTTTTCAGCACTTTAGTAACGGGGCTGCAACGGAGGGATGTGAGGCTAGAACGGGTGATCTGTTTGGTATTTGGAGCAAAACATTTCATAGACATGTTTTTAATATATTTGTATATATGAGACCTATGCTATTGCCTACACATAGCATGATAGGAGACCTTTAAATATACACTACAAGTAGACAGATTACCTGCTTGTACTCGGTTGACTTTATTGCCTTAATTTAAATACTAATGTGTCTTCCGATACAATATTTAGTATGATACTATTTTTACTTTGGTTTAAAATCTTACAATCTGGTATCGACATGATTTCAGCAAGTCTAACAGTCAATTTATGTAGTAAATATTAATGTATCATTTCACTCCAATCAAAAGCACTGAATTTAAAGGAAATACAAAAGTAGGTAACATTGTGTTCATCCATTGTCTTCCATTATAAATAGATATAACAACGTCAGGGAACATTGCGAAGAGGATAATGTGTGCCGATGCTGAATTGAGGATATCATTAATATTAAGTCAAAATATTCACACAAGAAAAGACTACTCTTCAAATGTTTGTATATCTTTGTTATTCAACTACTAGTGTGCAAAACACCTTCTCAAGGTCTTACATGTTGTTGTTTTCAATGTAACAATTTAAGGAAATTCATTAGCATACTAAGATATTCCTTATTTTGTAATAAACACGTTGGGCAGCCGAGGTTAATGGGAATGTTTATAGATTAGCAAATAAAACCAAAGTACCGAACAAATGGAAATGAAGACAGAATGATGGTGTCTTTTTATTACAGTTCAAGGAGAACCTGAATGTAAATCCAAAGCCATTCATCCAATAAACCGTCACTAAACACATAGTGGAGGTGCTGGAAAAAAGCAACGATATTTTGGTTTTGACCAAAGTGGAAGACAGGCAGAATAATATTGACTGTTGTCATGTTGTTTGCTGTTGATTTAACGTGTGGTCCGTGCGGATTAACCCAGGGATAAATGTAGTGTGGACATCTGTACTCACTAACAACCTCCATCAATCATCAATTCCACCTCCACAAGGTGTGTAACATCTCAATTAACGGCCATTTATCTATATTAGGTCTCATGCCGACCGTCCTTAAATGTAATCCAGATGATAATGAAATGTCCTCTTTAATGCTTTTTGCCAAGCTTGGTAATATTTATTCATTTTGTCGAAGACAGTGCTGATTGTGTGGATTTGCAGCTGTTCTAATTAACTTCGTGTGTCCGATGAATGGAAGGTAAGCGGCATATTGATTGAGTCCTAAATCACCTAAGATTACCTCAAATCTATAACAATTTGCCGCATTATCCAATATTTGGATTATTATGTTAATGTGTGTGTGTTGGGCGTGTGGAGATTGTGACGGAGCGGATCGCATGAGTGACTGACTCCGCCACTGACAGCCGACACACACGCACACACACGACACACCACACATTTCGGAGACAAGACGGAGGCGCATCACTTCCGTGTTTTAAATTCCTGCTATGAACCATATTATTTAATTTACGTTGTTAATTATGGGGAATGTGTTACGAATGGGTGAAGCAGGTAGGACTCAAATGCAGAATAACGAAAGCGAGCTTTATTAAATAAATTAAAGCTGTGGCAAAAACAAGGCAGAATCCAAAATATCCAACACCAACGAGCAGCACAAGGAACACAGACCGTGGAATGACATGGAGGGGAAACAATGAACCGACATGGAACACAGGGGAAGACTAGACTAAATACACAGAAGGGTAATCACAGAACAAGACACAGCTGGGCAGGGGAGGAGAAACACAAGGGCAACAGGTGAACACAATCGGGTAATCAGGGAGGGAAACAGACAGGAAGCAGACAGGCAGGAAACGGGGGTGAACACTTAACACAATAAGACAGGAAACCCAAGACAAGAAAAACACTAACACAGACAAAACTACAAACGTGACATAACATGAGAATCGTGACAGAATGATTATATTAAGAGGTGGTTAAACTGTTTATGTTTGGGTCGGATTTTATGTTGACATGTGGTTTGGAGTGTAATGGTTGTCACCTGTTGACGGTGAGCCTGGTGGGAGGGGCTACGGGTTGATACGGGACGGGTTGGCCCTGGAAGGGGAACTCGGGAATGTTGCAGAGAAGGCAACAGCTGACCACGTTACTCTCCGGGAGTGATGGACGGCCTGTTTGTGGATTTTCATTTTGTCATCTAACTTGTGTTGGTTCGCTATTTATTTTTTCGCTGCTGAAAATAAAGTTTTAGAGCTTACCCGGACCGACTAGGCCAGTGTTTTCGGACGGACAATTAAAACCCCGTCACAGAGATATTAAGAGTGTGGGTTTTTTCTGCTCTCCTTTATGTTTCAAAAGTCACGTAGATTATAATAGGCACGGTTGCCACTGAGTTTTCTGATTCATTTTGAAATGATCAGGCCGACAGCAGCGACCAACCCTGTAATTCAGGGGTGTCAAACTCAAGGCCCGGGGGGCCAAATCCGGCCCTCCACTTCAATTTTATGTGGCCCACAAGAGCTTGCAAAGAATATAATAAGTTTATTATAATGTTACGTGCCGCTTTACAGGAGAACGTTGCCCATAAACTACATGTCCCACAATGCATCTCATTTCGTGACATACGCAATGAAGAGACTTGCAATGATTTGCCCTAGACTTCTGCTTTCAGACGTAGTTAATTATTAAGTTATTACCCTATCCGATAATAATCCAATGCAGAGGCAATATTGTAAAATTATACATTAATTTTATGTTTATTATCTATATTTATTTATATAGTCTTAAAGTTACCACCGGCCCTTTGAGTGCAAACCATAATTCTAATGTGGCCCGCGATGAATGAATTGAGTTTGACACCCCTGCTGTAATGAATGTATTAAAACATCCTTATTTAGAATGCATCTGGTAGAAGCTCGAAGGCAACAACGCTGGCTTTCAATTGCACACGATGCCTTTCGTGGCAGCTTTGATGGACTGAAATGCATCTGGTATTAATGACACGGACAGTCTAAGAGAATAATTGAAAAAGAGGGGGGAATATCCTGTATCAAGTCGAACAGCCACATTATGCAGGTACATTTAAAATGCTACGATGTGTTGCACAGTTACACATCTAATGAAATTGATGTAGCCAATTAGCATGAATATACCCTCCAGCCCACATGAAAGCAAAGCCTTGATCCGAGCGGAAAATCCCCTCAGCTATGGAAAAGCAATGATTTGGTAACCATCCGAATGTTCCTCTGAATATTCAGACCATAATTTACACTCGTACACTACACGTTATGTTCGATACGTTTACCCCGTGGATCGGCCTTGGGCAGAAATGTGACGGACGGTGTTTCACAGCCAATATTTTATTAAAGGTGCCTGACATGTTTTTCTCTTTGTAGCAAGCATGCTGTTGTCGAGCACAATGTATTATGGGAGCTTGCGATGCGTCAGGCTGCAGGACAGGGGGAACGTGTCGTCAATTCAAACCCTCCCCACTGAAGCACGGCAGCCAAAGAGTGTGCTAACATGACAGATTGACTTCTGCAACATCTAGTCTTCAGGGCTTCCTCTACGCGGACACTCTACAGATGCACGTCTCCAGGCATGTTCTTTCCATTCTGTTGTCACTCTCCGCTGGTGCTGCAAATTAACTTATTAATTTTTCACCACATGCTTCGATGGTAATTACATGTCCTCCCCTGCGCAGCCTATTGTCTCTGGAAAATGTCATAAAAATAGCTTAAACTGCTGCTCTGATTAGCGAGGCGATGTGATTGACAGCGAAATTACCAGCCGTCAAGAAACATCCCCTGCATTCAAAGATGAGTTTCTTTTTTTAGCGTAACTGTAATTAACCACAATGCACATTCTGCAGAGCCATTGTTCTGCCGCTGCCTGGAACAAAGCAGCTGTGCAGCGATGTGGACTCACACGACGTAACATCCTCTTCTTTAGTCCTACTGTGAAGCATGGGTGGTGAACAGACAAGACGGACAGGGGACAACATTTTCCTAATTGGACATCTCGTCCTCGGAGGCCTTTCGCCAGCATCCCAAATAAGATTTCATCCCGAAGACGGTGTACATTGTCATAAATAACAGTTTAATTTCTGCAAAAGCATAAGGTTCAAATAATTGTCATGTGGTGTTTTATAGTTATATCTTATAAACTGCTTCGAGCTAGTTTTTCAAAAGTCAGATAGGTCATGATACCCTATCTAGGGCCGGGACTTTAACGCGTTAATTAAGATTAATTAATTACACAAAAATTAACGCATTTTAATCGCACTTTAATCGCACTTATTTTTGCACAGCGGAACGTTTCTCACTGGATGAGTTTCAGGCGTACCGATTATACTGGAGCACCAACTAACGTTCATGACTTCAGCATGGGACTTCAAACAACAACAAACCACGGTGAACAATAGTCAAACATGAACGAACAAGCTGATGAGACCGCTTTGGTCGGCCCCGTGGATGGGACATTTTGTTTTAAAAAACGGACGGGGTGGAAGCGTCGACAAGAGCACGGTTGTGTGCAAAATTATGCAAAAAAGAATTTGCATATCACCGCAGCTCATCAAGCCTAAAGTATCACCTAAATGCAAAGCATGTAGCAGCTAGCATGTAGCAGCTAGCATGTAGCAGCTAGCGTGGACGTTAGCCCGACTCCGAGTGCAAGGAACCACACCCTGACCCAACCCACACTCAACCAGATGACTGGTTTCAGGGCCAGGATGAGTGAGTCCACGTCTGAGAGAATAACCAACTCACTGGCTCACTGGACTGCACTCGACTGTCGACCACTTGGAGTCACATCCATGTGGAAACTGCTTCTCACTGTTCTCAGGTCAAATATGTATATTTGATTAAAAATGCGATTAATTGTCGATTAATTAATTACAAAGCCTCTAATTAATTAGATTACTTTTTTTAATCGAGTCCCGGCTCTAATATTAACACACGTATCTGTATAAACATCTCCTTTAAACAACTGTATTTCTTCCCGCCAAAAATGCGATATTTAACTTTACACGATTACATTTGAACACATCATCATAAGGGTATAACTGACTTTCACATTTACTCATTTATACTTAAGAGAGCTAACACGCATCATAAAGCAACTTCTTTAGCTGTTAGCTCCATGTAGCCAAGCAGGATGCTAACTTCTAAGATGACTAGCTCTCTTGCCGATTCGAACATTTCATTTCATTTTCTTACAATGTATCGCGGACAAATTAGGTTAGTACAACGGAGAGGTAACCAGAGGCGCGGGAAGGTATTTTGAGTGGGGGTGCTGAGGTGCTGGACTCCAGTGAACACTATTACGGGCACTATAGAGCAAAACATAGGGTTTTGAATGACGCAAGCACACTTTTATTTCCGTCAAGTTGCCATGGCGACCAGAGAGACAAGATCTCCCAAACAACTTCAGAGTAGCAAAGGGGAGGTTTGAAGGTCTCTGTTGCATTCACTGAACACGGGAAATTACAGTCCTGACGTCCCTCTCTAGTGTCTTGATGAGGTTCACGTAAAACACGGTTAATGTATTATATTATTGACGTAGAATTGTCCGGGGCTACAGAAAAAACATTCGGGGCAGGCCAAAATATTATTTTACCAACAATGTGGAATTGATTGGCTACATATTACACAGAGTATGCACAGCGGGAAGCAGCAATAACGTCAAATAATAATTCAGACAGGGGAGCTCCGCACCCCCGGCCTGCCGCTAGGGGGTGCTGCAGCGCCCTCAGCACCCCCCTTCCCGCGCCCATGGAGGTAAATGCGTCCTTTCGGGTTCAACACAGAAGTGGAGTTTGTCACATGCTATCTGCTGGCTTATTCATTTAAGGGTCAACCATAACCCTTTGTCAACCTGCTTTTTAGCGTAGTCATGTGTACCCTTTGATGTATCCGTGTGCTGCTTATTATGCGTTCAAATACTTTGGTTAAACTCATCCGTGGCGCCTGTCTCATACTCTCCTGTCAACGCAAGCCACATCTGATTGGAACATGGCATTTACATTATTCAACCAGTGTTAGATAACTTTGCACAACAAGCGCTTGTGTTCCCATTGATCAAAGGCATGTAGTTATCAAGCTTGTCATCCATATAAGCGCCACAAGGACACCGTGTTGTTACAGACCAGTATGGAGCGCAGTGATGACTCTGTGTTTGTATTGAGTGAGACTTGGGTGACAGCCACGCTGAGGGGAAAATGGCTCGTCCCCAACTGTCCATCAAGAAGAGAATTTCATTATTTCCTCTTTTTTCTCTCTCTCCCAGTCTTTTTGTTGCTCAGCCATATACCGCCCTCCTGCCAATCGTCTCCGTCCTCGTTCTTGCTTTCCCATCATCTCTATCCAGTCTTCTTTGTTCCCCGCTCACACAATCACAGCTCTGCAAAACGCCCCCACACTAGCA
This sequence comes from Chaenocephalus aceratus, assembly GCA_023974075.1. Lineage (NCBI taxonomy): Eukaryota > Metazoa > Chordata > Actinopteri > Perciformes > Channichthyidae > Chaenocephalus > Chaenocephalus aceratus. The sequence goes on from CM043787.1 coordinate 47,998,347, forward strand.
GCTTCACACACACTCTTGCCTTAGCCTTTAGTGCAATTGAATGACTTCTTTGTCACTATTGTCTAGCAGGAACAATTTCACCAAGTAATTTATGAAATAAAGCTTCCAAAACACTACTGAATACTGCATTCATCTTAATACCCGGACAATATCTCGGTATGAAAACATGAGCTACCCATTGCACGACAATTTACAACCATTGTTATATATATAACCAGGTTTTGACAATGTAAATAAAGTGTAGTCTTTACAATTATGATGGCTTTATGCCAGGAAATAACTACCGTACTTTCGGACTATAAGCCGCGACTTTTTCCCCCATTTTTTTTGTACAGCTAACGGCCACTAGGGAACCTCCTAAATCTATGGATTTTACAGGTAAAATTAACCACTTTAACGCTATGGGCTCTATGACCGGTCCGCGCCCGCCACCTCTAAGCGGCGGGCTCCAGCAGGAAAGCTGGACGAGTGAGACAGACGTACAATTTAGCTGCTGCGGCCTTATATGTAGGTGCGCTTTTAGTCCGAAAAGTACGGTAAATGGATGGATGGATGAATGGATGGATGGATAGATAGATAGATAGGATAGATAGATATGGATAGATCTATATGGATGGATAGATGGATGGATGGATGGATGGATATGGATGGATGGATAGATGGATGGATGGATGGATGGATGGATAGATCGATAGATGGATGGATGGATGGATGGATAGATAGATGGATAGATAGATAGATATGGATGGATGGATAGATAGATGGATGGATGGATGGATCGATAGATGGATGGATGGATGGATGAGATGGATAGATGGATAGATATAGATAGATAGGCTAGATCGATAGATAGATGGATGGATGGATAGATAGATGGATGGATGTAGATAGATGGTATGGTAGATGCTGATGGATAGCTCTGGTGGATGGATAGATAGATGGCTGGATGGATAGATGGATAGCTGGATGTCGATAGATGGATAGTGGTGGAGCTAGATAGATACCGTACTTGTCGGACTATAAGCCGCGACTTTTTCCCCCATTTGTTTTGTCAGCTAACGGCCACTAGGGGCCCCTAAATCTATGGATTGTACAGGTAAAATTAACCACCTTTACACTATGGGCTCTAGGACCGGTCTGCGCCCGCCCCTCTAAGCGGCGGGCTCCAGCAGGAAAAGCTGGAGGCCGGAAAAGAGTGAGACAGGTAGCGCGCCAAAGTAAAAGTGGAACCGAGAGACAGAACGAGAGCAAGACAGACGGACAGTTTAGCTGCTGCGGCGGCTTATATGCAGGTGCGCTTTATAGTCCGAAAAGTACGGTAGATGGATGGATGGATGGATGGATGGATAGATAGATAGATGGATGGATGGATAGATAGATGGATGGATGGATAGATAGATAGATGGATGGATGGGATGGATGGATGGATAGATAGAGATGGATAGATAGATAGATGGATAGATAGATGATGATGGATGGATGGATGGATGGATGATAGATAGATGGATAGATAGATAGATGGATGGATGGATAGATAGTTCATAAGACTTGTTGTCACACCACATCAGATGTATTTCTGTTTTTAACTCTCAAATTGTCCAAATGGGCCAGCAACAAGCAACAAGTACACTATCAGCTAAGACAGACACTGCGTTATTTTCTTTATTTGTTTGTTCTACACATGGCAGTTATTTTAAAACAAAACATGTACACTCTTGTTGTAGCCCACGGTGGAAAGGAGAAGACACTCTTAAAATCTAATAACCATAAAATCAAAAGCAATGTTCTGTCGACCACAGTTGCGTACACAGATCTACAGAAACATAAAACCAGAACACAATCAAAAGTAATCTCCATTCTGTCTGATTACGCTTTCTTAATAATACATTTTCTTAAACACAAGCATGTTCAAACAGCCCTTTCAATCTCACGGTGAAGACTGAGGTATCTGTTACATTGATTGTCATTCTGTGTAGACATTCTTGGTCCCTAGAGGATGAACCATAAAGCCGTGGGTGATTACCTGACCGTTTTTTCGGTGTCAAAGTTTTAACTTATTCAGCAAATATAATAATATCTGAACATCTGCCTTTTGGTACAACATGTTTGCAGACATGCATGTCACCCAGAGGATGAGCCCTTCAGACTTGAGTGATCTCCTTAATGTGTGTATCTAACGCCACATTGAGGGTTGTGGCTTTGATTTAAATGTCACTGTATTCATCGGACCAAGAGTCTCTTTAAATAAAGATGAAGATGATGATGATGATGATTGGGTGGATTGCATTTAAATCAGCTTCAAATCTGCATGTCCTCCTCAGGAAGACACGCGACAACCACTGAGGTCACAAATGGTATACTGTTTTTCATATAATGGGACATGTGAGGCTTGGAGGCTATAAACAAAAGGTTAGCCGTGTGTGTGTGTGTGTGCGTGGTGTGTGTTGTGTGTGGTGTGTGTGTGTGTGTGTGGTGTGTGAAAATCGGTCTCACAAAAGACGTGTGCCCTGGGGTCTCCAAACCATGCGATATCTCTCTTCGCCTGCATTCCTCAAATAAATGCATATTTGTAATTGGTTAATGAACCTCAGCCCTAATCCCTGAGTCAAATTATAATCAGGAAACATGTACAGTACATGTTATGTAACGCATTGCATGAACCTCCAGGAGGGTATTCACAAGGGGAGCTGCGGGGTTGTCTGAATAACAACACATGCAGCCGTGATCTAGCGGAAAGGATTGCTCTCGCACGCCTATAGAAATCTCAGCGAGCGGAGGAGGAATGCAGAACAGACACACAGCGAGTCTGTCAGATGTGCTGCCTGCCAAATATTTAGTTTTGATGATGTAGCTGCACAAGTGACTCATTGCACAGACAAATCAGTGCATGAATGGTTTATGAAATGCATTTGATGGAATTGAAGTGATAAATTGCCGTTCAGCTTGGCGGCGTTGTAGATTCAGCTGCTGCGCGTCAGCAAGAGAGAGCCCTGCGCTCGTTTATCGGAAGAGATTCCTTCTGTCTTTATCGAGCAAGAGGAGACCTGCCTTCTAAAGGCCAAGCTCTCCAGAACCATCTCAGCAGCTTTAGGTTTAGCTGTTGCATGTTGTGGTGCACTTTAGGCCGGTTTTGTTGTGTCCCGTCAATTATGTTAAGTTTTGTCATGTTAGTTTAGTTTATGTTCCACTTCCTGTTTTATGTTGTCCTCACCTTGTCTCATTCCAGGTCCCTTTACTTCCTGCTCTGGTTCCTTTTCCCGCCATCATCAGTGTCTGCCCCGCCCTCATGTATATAGTTGTCCTGTCTCCCTTGTTAGTGGTCGGTTCGTCTTGTTCATTGCTCCAAGAAGTAAGATCTAAGCATCGTTTAATGAAAGTCAGTGTTTTGCCTTTTACCCTCCACGAGAGCGCTTTACGTCTGTCAGGGTTGTTCATTCCTCTAAAAGAGTGATTTTGTTTATTTGCAAGTAAAGACTATTTTTTTCTTCAAAACCTTTTGTCTCTGGGTCGTGCATTTGAGTCCTCTAAGCTATTGAGTCAAGGTTCCTAACAAGTTTTAATCAGCCCATGGGTTGTGAAACTTCCTCTCCGTCTAAAGGTCTTTGTTATACTTCAATTACATAAAACCCCAAATATTTGTGACAACATTTACAATTTCTGGGTCAATGAAATACTCGTTCTGCCCTTTGCCTCATGCTATGGAGCTATACGCAAGGGAAGGCGTGTTTCTTTATACAGCACCTTTCAACACACAGTGCTTTTACAAACATGAACGACATTAAGATAATACAATAAACCTTAAATAAGAATATTAATCTTTGGCCTTCAAGCCATTTTTCTTTTCAATTCCCAGAATTTAGGATATTTAAACCACGACTTTCCCGCATTAATACAAGTTGCAGTTCAAATTGTCTGTTTGTTGTTTTTTCGGTATTGTTGACCCTGGTAGGATGGTCTCTTTCGCTCCCTTTATTGGACATGTGAGGGTCTATGTATGTATGTATGCTTTCTGTGTTTGACAACGTCACAAATAAATAAAAAAATATATATCTCAAGTTAAAGATTTGGTTCCTTTTCCCCTGCAGTTCCTCCACTCATCGTGAGACTGGCCGAGCCCGAGAAGCGCCACGACACCTGCATCGAGTTCACGGTGCGGGGCTACCCACACCCGAGGCTGCGCTGGTTCTACAAGAAGAAGGAGATTGTTGAGAACGATTACATCCGCACTGAGCTGGACTTCTACCAGGACTATCTGGAGGGTTGTCTGATCTTCAAGAACCCGACGCACCTCAACAATGGAAACTACACTCTCGAAGCCAGCAACCGGTTGGGAACGGTCACCAAGTCGGTGAATGGTCGCTTCCTCTTTGCCCCGGATATAGAGGGTGAGTGGATCATTTCTTTCTGGTAGCCTTTGTTTGATGAGTTATGCAATGTTGGCATCTGGCAGCTCTGATGTCCCCGTCACCACAATTGAGAGTAAAATGCATTTATACGAGGGCTATTAACACATGTTCTACTGCTGGAACATCTCGTTCATTCTTCTGGATTTACATTCACAGGAGAAAAAGAAGAAATACTGCCAAGTGGCTGCCTGATTCCCACAAACAAACCTCATTATCGGAACAAGTCTTTGACTAGTTGAATTTCTCGTTTAAACTACCTGTTTTATGAATGGCAGGTTCTGTCCTTGGTGCAAACAACTACTGGGAGCTTTTAGTTTGTATTAAAACTCCCTCCCAGGTGGCAGGTTGTGGAAATGATCCCTGCCGGCTGGATGGCAGCCAGGGTTCATCCACAGTTCAGTCAGGTAGATTGTTCACTTGCAGTTCATTCCGAGTGCACAGGGAGGGGAAATAAACCCACAAAAGCTGGCAAATTCCTCCCCATGGTCAATATTCCAAGGTTAATACCTTGTGTCAATTTATTGGCATAGCGTGACTTTCCTTGTCTTCTCTTTTGCAGACGTAGTGGAAATAGGTGAGTGCTTCTGTTCTGGAATTCAACCCTCTCCTATCATTTGGTTTTGTTCTTTTACTACCTGTTTGTTTGATGTCAGCGTGCGCACACACACACATACACACACACACACACACACACACACACACACACACACTTTACATACTGTTGGACGTTCACTGCTGAGATGGTAACCATGTAGAAATGTGTTCACTTTGTTGCAGTCCATAAAAAAATGTTTATCATAGTATTTCTACATAATGCTATTCATATGCAGCTTTAGTCATTCACCTTGGATGGCATCTATGTTCCCAGGGTCTTACAGTATTTCCCAAGCCCAAATGACTTTTTCCCTACGTCAGTGTATGTCGTCCATATGATGAATTCCCCTTTAGGATAAAGATGTTTTCGGTGTACTCCCCACAGACAACCTCAAATGTGTAGGAAAGACAGTTTTCCCAGTTGTTGACAATATACGTACCCATTCAAGCTAAATTTGAAAAACACCCATCTGCCTTTGTTCTTTTGCAATTTGATCTGAAATAGACTCTGGGAACAAATGGATGACCCCACTTGCATCACCCCTGACTGTCAAGAGACTGAAACTGGCAATCTCAGAGTCAATAAAACTGATCTGTAAAGCATGGGGGCTTAGGGTTTCCAAAATCCACCAGACACTGGCTTTTATTTTATGGCAGAGATGTGTTGGTTCAGATGATGCTGCAGTGTTGCCCTGGCTTCACGCTCAATCAGTTCTCCACACTCCCTTTAGTGAGGTGACCTGCACCACCTGCAGTTTGCTGGTTGGTAACTTGAGCTGCGGAATGTATGCTTTGATCAAACCTTCCCGAAGCCCTTCTCCGTTAGTTACTGTTGGTGTAGCTCTCAGTAACTGTGCAATGAATACAGCCAAAGGCCAACTAGTGTGTACGTACTGAGTGAGGGGAAATCATTTTCTACACCAGCTGGTGATTGTGGTCTTTGGCGGTCATTTTGTGGTCTATGGCGGTCTGTGGCTGTCTTTAGTGGTCTTTGATCGTCTTTGGCTGTCTTTTTACATTACATTACATTACATTGCATTTAGCTGACGCTTTTTATCCAAAGCGACTTACAATAAGTACATTCGACCAGGAAGACACAACCTTGAGGAAAACAGAATCATATAAGTACATCAGGTTTCATAGAGCCAATCATTCAAGTGCTACTCAACTGGCTTTAGATAAGCCAGTCCTTATTAGTATATAAGTGCTCTGTTAAGCAGTTCTTTGTTAATAGTTCTATCGCTCGAAGTGGAGTCGAAAGAGATGAGTTTTCCAGTCTGCGCCGGAAGGTGTGTAAGCTATCTGCTGTCCTGATGTCAATGGGGAGCTCATTCCATCCACCATCTTGGAGCCAGGATAGCAAACCCACGTGTTTTCTGCTGAGGGGAACTTGGGTCCCCCTCGCAGCGAGTCGTTTGGCTGATGCAGAGCGGAGTGCACGCGCTGGGGTGTACGGTTTAACCATGTCCCTGGATGTAGGAAGGGCCAGATCCATTCGCAGCATGGTACGCAAGTACCAGTGTCTTGAAGTGAATTCTAGCAGTTACCGGAAGCCAGTGGAGGGAGCGGAGTCTTTGGTGGTCTTTGGCGTTCTTTGGCTGTCTGTGGCTGTCTTTAGTGGTCTTTGGCGGTCTTTGGCAGTCTTTGGCGGTCTTTAGTGGTCCTTTTGGCGGTCTCCTGGCTGTCTTTAAGTGGTCCTTTGGCTGTCTTTAGCGGTCTTTGGCGGTCTTTGGCGGTCTTTAGTGGTCTTTGGCGGTCTCTGGCTGTCTTTAGTGGTTCTTTGGCTGTCTGTGGCTGTCTTTGGCTGTCTTTACGTTTGGTCTTTGGCGGTCTTTTGGCGGTCTTTGGCGGTCTTTAGTGGTCTTTGGCGGTCTCTGGCTGTCTTAGTGGTCTTTGGCTGTCTTTAGCGGTCTTTGGCGGTCTTTGGCGGTCTTTGGCGGTCTTTGGCGGTCTTTGGCGGTCTCTGGCTGTCTTTTAGTGGTATTTTGCTGTCTTTAGTGTCTTTGGCGGTCTTTGGCGGTACTTTGGCGGTCTTTGGCGGTCTTTGGCGTCTCTGGCTGTCTTTAGTGGTATTTGGCTGTCTTTGGGCGGTCTTTGGCTGTCTGTGGCTGTCTTTGGCTGTCTTTAGTGGTCTTTGGCGGTCACTTTGATGGTCTTTGGCGGTCTTTGGCTGTCTGTGGCTGTCTTTAGTGGTCTTTGCGGTCTTTGGTGGTCTTTGGCTGTCTTTGATCGTCTTTTGGCTGTCTTTGGCTGTCTTTGGCTGTCTTTGGCGGTCTTTGGCTGTCTTTGCTGTCTTTAGTGGTCTTTGGCGGTCTTTGGTGGTCTTTGGCGTTCTTTGGCTGTCTGTGGCTGTCTTTGGCTGTCTTTAGTGGTCTTTGGCGGTCTTTAGTGGTCTTTGGCGGTCTTTAGTGGTCTTTGGCTGTCTTTAGTGGTCTTTGGCGGTCTTTGGCAGTCTTTAGTGGTCTTTGGCGGTCTTTGGCGGTCTGCTGTATTATCATGTTAACTGTGCTTCTTGAGTAAATGTACTTACTTTCTTAACACCACTCCTTGCTAAATCATGCAGATCATGTGGTATATGCCCAGGAAATCCCTCGTTTCAAATAATTGTCTTTAATGCGGATTCTTTCCTTAACTTAGCGTGCCTAATACTAGCCTCTAACTAATCAGCCACCGTGGAAACAAGCTAGTTTCCCTGCCCGTTAGCTGTTGATGTGTCTCTGTTGGTGAAGCGGCAAGTGCAGTCATATTGCTGGAAAGATGCCACGGCCTCTCTTTCTGCATCGTAAATCTCCTGTGTGTGATGTGTGGTTTAGCCTCAGGCTGTTGTGGCAACCTCACATTTGACGGCTTAAACTAAGTGGGCTGTTCTGATCTCCGAACTTCATCGCAGTCTCCTTCCATCTCCATATGAGGCCATTCTTTCTAATCAGCGGCTCATTATAATATGAACAACGAGCCGGGATAGAGACGGATGGACGGAGACTCTGACGCGGGCATGGGGTTTATTTATTTCCCCAGACATGTGCACGCACACCTGCACAGCTTGTGAGTGAGGCAGGTGAGGAAGAGGTGTTCAGTGAGAAGCATTAAAGTGGAGGTGTGTGAGGGAGTTCATCCGGAGAGGGGAGAGTGACAGGCCTGACTGATACTAATACTGCTGAGGGGAGAGGAGGGCAGAGGGAGGGATGAAGGCTGCGAGGGAGGGACACAGCCATGGTAGTTAGAGCCCACACACTCACACACTTTAGTGTAATGTGTGTGTCTGAGCCAGTGGCAGCCAGTCTACCATGTGGCCATTAATTTGCCCACAATTACTCTCTGATGTCCTGGCTGCAGGCCTCAGACTGGAGTTTCCCTGACACCAGTTCATTTCGTTTCATGGCCCTGTCCTCTCCTCCTTGCACTGCTCAGACCTCTGTTTTGCCAACAACGCTTTTTTAGAGGTGTGAAATGTAGCGTTTTAAACATTAATTAATTGATGTCAATACATTAATATTACTACACCAGAGATCTGCAACCATGTCCAGCAGGTCCAACTTCTGTCTGAACGTGTTGGTTCTATCACTTTTTTATGTGGATGTCCAATTTTAATTACTTACACTTCATTTAAACATTTGCTGCTATTGTCTGTTTGAACTTCTTTCCTGTTTTTCTGCTTTATAATTGTATAATTCAACACCACCTTATTTTAATTATTCCCCGTGTGTATGTAAAAGCATGAGCATGCATTTGTGCACAATCTCAATGTCTTTCCTGTTACTTTTATTCTTGAGTCAGGATAAAACCGTAAGACTATTTCATGCTTTATTAGGAACCAAGGACTGAGCTTTGAAGGCTGTCCATGCTTGTAAATAAAAGCCTTTTATCAGCCTCTACACATAGACATGCAACAGTTAATCGACATTTTATCACATTGTCTCAAGCCGTTATGGTTTTCGCCACTCTCCTTCCTAGAGGGGGGGCGACTTCTCTCCACATCGAGAGATTCAACATTTATTCACTACTCAGAAAACATGAGGGGCGAGTGCTCCTATTGTCAAGAGTTTATATGAGATGAAGGACACGGGAGGATGGAAATCACAATGGAATATGTTAGGCTAGCAAGGATACTTGGCTTTGTGCAGATACTGAAAATAAATCTAGAGACCTCTGCAAGGCCATGATGTGTTCCTCAGATGGGCCTACTTTCCCAAAGCTGGAAACAATTCATTTCATTATGTTTTGATACGTTCATAAGGACTCAATCCTGGGTGAGAAGGCAACACCAGAGCCATCTTGCATTTTAGAGTTGAACAAATGATATCAACATCGTTGTAATGACTGCTAAGATATTCTAATATTTTTTAAATCATTTCAGGCGGAATATTTGTTTGAGACAAAAAAAATGTGTACCCTTTAATTCCATTTCCTCCATTGCACAAGCAGCTTTCCAGAAACTATCATGAAACTCGGACACACCGTTTCTCTGTCATCCTGCTGACACACAAAAAGCAGGGCAAATAAACCGAGCCCTTAAAGGCTACACAGTGTACAGGTTTCGCACACTTAAATACGGTGGGAAAAGGTGCACAGACGGCTTCTCCACTGGATTAGTAGACAGAAATAAAACGTTGTTCCAGTCCACAGAAAACACAGCACCACAGCCACGAGAGGTTGGTTCTCAGCAGCTGACGCGTTGTGTGTCTTTGTGTTGCAGTGCCGCCGTCAGATGGAGACGCGGGCCGACCAGACGAAGACACATTTGGGGTGAGTTTTCCTCATAATGATGTTGACGAAACAGCTGCTCAAGACGTTGCCCCCGGACTCGCAGAGGAATCTAAACAGCGCCGTATTTGTCAGAGCAAACTCGTAGGGGTTTGTTCGACATGCGGCGCCGAGGCACAAAGACTACGACACGACAAAACGATGTACACGTCACTTCTCAAAGTCGCTAATGCAGTGTGTGGGTGCTGGAATAATGCGAGGGATTCTGAGCAGTAATTCATTCCACTGTACTTCCGCAGAAACAGGCCTATGGTTAATGGGCTTTTTAATGGCATCTTGACTTGATTAATAACACCGATAACGGCCTGTTTCTACGGTGACAAAAGTAAGCGGCTTACCGTAGAACTTGATACACATGGTTAAATGAACCCTTTGCACTGCGCTAAGTGTGAAGGACATGCATTTAGCATACACTGAACCACAATAAGAGGCTGCTGCAGACGGAAAACTGATGTCTTCTATATATACTGAAGGTTTTAAAGAGGACATGTGATGCTCAATTGTATTTAATGCCTCTACTGGGACATGTCTCCACGCTTTAATGTTCAAATGTACTAATATACAGTCACTTATTTCCTGCTATTGCTCTGTATGATTATTATTACCTTTTGTTTTGTTACTTCCCATTGTAAAGCGTCCTTGGGTTTCGTGAAAGGCGCTATATAAATTGAAATTATTTTTATTATTATTATTATTAAAAAGCTCTTTATTCTTCTCGTACTGCCTGTGCTGCAGCACCTCTTTTCACCCTCTGTCTGAAACCAGAGCCCAGTCTGCTCTGATTGGTTAGCTGGCTGGCTCTGTTGTGATTGGTCAACTGCTTAGAGATGTCCCGCCCCTAAGCCTATCAGATACAATGTGTTGGAGCGCCTTTTTGCAGACCATTAACATGCACACAATTATAGAACACACCGAAGGAAAGGGAAAACCCCACATAGCATAATAAGGCCTTTACGCTTGATCAAGGAGGATTGACAGAACAGAGAAATATGTCAACGCTGCCGCCACAATGCATTCTTCACCCCAGCCATTCCTATATTACACTATACACTTCCCAGGCCCTGCAGTGAGCTTCTTTATCTGGAGATGAGCCGTCTTTATGGTATTTTGGTCAAAAACATCTTGTTTAATGACCAGATGTAGCAGGACATCGTGTCTCTTCTGGCTGTCGCACTTTATCTCTGTGGCTGTGCATGCAGAGTGCACTGGGCCGGTGGTATCCGCTGTTGGCAGACAGTCCTTCATGTACCGTACTTTTCGGACTATAACGCGCACCTGCATATAAGCCGCAGCAGCAGCTAAATTGTCCGTCTGTCTTGCTCTCATTCTGTCTCTCGGTTTTACTTTGGCGCGCGACCTGTCTCGCTCTTTTCCGGCCTCCAGCTTTTTCCCGCTGGAGCCCGCCGCTTAGAGGTGGCGGGCGCGGACCGGTCATAGAGCCCATAGAGTTAAAGGTGGTAAATTTTACCTGTAAAATCCATAGATGTAGGAGGTTCCCTAGTGGCCGTTAGCTGTACACAAAAAATGGGGGGAAAAAGTCGCGGTTTATAGTCCGAAAAGTACGGTATATGTTATGTGACTGTGTTCGGCAGAGATATGTGTACATTTGGATGTATTTCAATCAATGCAACCACTATACAGATTGGCAAAAGCTTCATCATTTAACAATAAAGTATATATTTCAATACAGCCCCGTGCAAACCCAATCTACAACAGAAAGACATCCATCCAAACTTGTCCATAAACACTTTTCTTCTCAGGCTTTTTGACGTCGAGAAAAAGCAAATAAAGCAAATTAAGAATGTTGTAATTGATTTCCTTTTTAATTTGATTAAAAACAAATATGTATTGGACTGTCTAACAATGCATTAAAGATTAGAACGGGCCATGCTGTTAATGATGATAACTATTGTCTTTATTTCATTATTTATTCAGAAATTAGATCGGAATTAGAAATATCTGATCTATTTTTCCAGTGTTACAGCAACGAGATATAATAAATAGACTAACATTTAGATAGTGAGAGACACACATGGATTGCATAATAATAATAATAATAATACATTGCATTTCAAAGACGCTTTACAGTGGTGATAAAACATGATAAAATAGAATTTAAAAGTTATTAAAACAGCAATACAGAATAATTCACAGATTAAAAGCCAGTACTCTCCCAATAAGTACTCCCATTCATCCACATTAGGAACATGTGACGGATTCGGTTACTGGCTGCAATGGTGTTGTTGAGCCAGGTTTTAAAATGGCGCCTTGATTTCCACTCTGACGGTAAGTCTGTCTGCAGACGAGGCTCATGTTTAAATTGCCACCCCTCAACTGGAACACCCCGCAGCTTAGACAGGTTGCACGTGTGTCTCTACCCAGACTGCTGTAATATAGGAGAAAGCAGTAGTGGATTAAACTCTGATTTGCTTTGTTTGAGGTGATCAGAAGTCTGGAGAGGATTATGATGTGACTCAGCGCTTTCTTTTCTCTCAGGTTTCCATCGCTGTGGGTTTGGCGGGCTTCGCTTGTGTCCTCCTCCTCGTCCTTTTTGTTCTCATCAACAAATACGGCCGGCGCTCCAAATTCGGTATGAAAGGTAAGTCGACACCAACAGACAGGCGGACGGTTCTCTTTGGTGTCTCTCCTTTCTGCCAGTTGCATCATTGTGCAGCGTCCATTCCCCCGGCTAATCTTCTTTTCAAAACCTTTGTTCATCTGAAAACCTACACATGCAGACAGAGTACTTTCTCCTGCATGTGTTCAGAACTACTTGTCATATACCCAAGAGGAGTCGTTTGGAACAAGAAGAAGAAGGTTATTAATAGTCCTGCAGATTGTTGCACTGGAGTTGTGTGTGTCTGCATGTTGTTAAGTTATAGACAGCTGGATCAATACGAAAGGGCAGTGTGCAAATCAGGCCTGTATACTGTACATACTCTCTCGCTGTCACCGTGTCTGCAATGCGAAGGGATCTGGAATTCATTAGCGGACTCGGCGCTGTCCATCATGCTGAGAAACTCAATAGGATTAACACGGCTTCTGGGCATGCCGAGCTTTCGTTTTGTGTCAACTCCAGGTTTGTGCGTGTGTGTCTGGCGTTGGCGTGGTGGATCAGTGAAAAGCAGTCGTGGTGTTGATCTAGGAACAGAGAGAGGGAAGAAAGGAGAGGACGGCAGTGGCTCAGGTTCCCGTGGTTCACGATGAAGTGTTCGCCCGGCTGCAGCTCTTATCAGGTGGCAGGCAGAGTAGTGGACATGTGCTCGGGGTGGGTGGCGTGTGTGCATTCTCACAACAACACACCCTTTTGTCCCTTTTTACATCGGGGTGCATGGATTCCTCTGAGCGACCACATCTACGTTTTCAATTTTGAGCATTTGTCGCTTTCTTCTCCTTCGTGTCACTTTGACCAAATCCAACACATTCTCACTCCCAACTCGTCCTATGAGCTGCTCCGACCCTCGGTCCCGACGGACTCCAAAAGTCCGACACTATACAATCAAACAACTAAATACACACAAGGATAATTGTGTCTTATTGTTGAGTAAATAAGAGATTCTATTTAGAAGGAAGAAATGGTGAAACAATACGGATTTCAGTTTTCTGAGCCCCTACCCTCCCCCGAACTGACGGCAACACAAGTCCGACATCATCAGCCATCCATCCATCCATCCATCCATCCATCATCTATCCATCATCCATCCATCCATCCATCCATCCATCTATCCATCCATCCATCTATCCATCCATCCTCCATCCATCCATCCATCCATCCATCCATCCATCCATCATCCATCTATCCATCCATCCATCCATCCATCTATCCATCCATCCATCCATCTATCCATCCATCCATCCATCCATCCATCTATCCATCCATCCATCTATCCATCCATCCATCCATCTATCCATCCATCTATCCATCCATCTATCCATCTATCCATCCATCCATCTATCCATCCATCCATCCATCTATCCATCCATCCATCTATCCATCCATCTATCCATCCATCCATCCATCTATCCATCCATCCATCCATCCATCCATCCATCCATCCATCCATCCATCCATCCATCCATCCATCCATCCATCCATCCATCCATCCATCCATCCATCCACCCATCCATCTCGTGGTCGGGTCTCGGGGGTAGCAGTTCCAGCAGAGCCCCAAACGTCCTTTCCCCTCATCAACCAGTTCTGACTGGGTGGTCCCAAGGCGCTCCCAGGCCAGCGAAGAGATATAACCCCTCCACCTGGTCCTAGGTCTACCCCTCGGTCTCTTCCCAAGACCGACATTATACAATTAAAATAAAAGAAGTAAACACAATAAGTGTGGCTTGATATTGCGTAAGAAAAAGGTCGATACACGCTGTGAGAGTGGATCTGCGGAAAGCGTTTCTCCGCGATCCCAACTCGTCTATCACCAGCGTTCAGCGAGCTCTACGGGACGCCCTGACAGTTGAAACTCGACGCTAAAGGGTTTCCCACTTCGTGAGAAAGGGACGCCAAGGGATGCTGACATATCGTCACCGTACAGTAGGACGCGTTGGGAGTGAGCACGTGTTGCCCAATACCACGAACCACGCATGTTTCTACTGTCATACCGTGAGCACGGTGTGAAGCAGCATTAGCCGCTGCCACCCCTTAATTAACTACTTTACAGGATTAGCGTTAGCAACTCACCTCGGTAAAGAAGTCTCCGTGTGATTATTTAGGGCCAGGCAATTATTCGCTGGCCTAATGCTGGCTCTAATGAAGGCAGAGGTTTATAGCTAATGAGGCTTTACAGACGTGTGTGTCATGTAATGGCAAGTCGTGCATTTAAGCCGTGCTAACAAACTGCTTCGACACACAGAAGCCTCCGTCTCAACGCGTGATGGAAACGGGAGATACTAAATGCAAGATGTTGGGAGACAGAGATCACATGGAGGCAGTTTGACTATTCGTCTTCACTGTCAAAGATTGAACGGGTGTCACAGCTGCTTGCTAATGAGGCGTCTCCGTTACGCTAACATTCATATTCCCTTTTATGTAAAGCCACGTTTTATGCCGATGACAGTGCGTTTTGAACACAAAATCCACCGCAACCAGAATCTGTGTTAAAGACCTTCCTTATTTGGAGATCTGCTCGTATTGCTGGTGGCGACATGTTCATCCCAAGGTCGCCACGCCCTTGGCCAGCTATTTTACTTTAACATCGTAGTGTGTTATGTTCGTAACCTGTATCTAAATCAGGCTTTATAATGATTTGAGTGACCGATATCATGTAAGTGTATTTCAAGTTTATTGTGTATTAATTTATTGAGCTGTACTTACATCAGGTTTTTAAATGGTTTGACTGATAGAGATCACGCAGTGTTATTATCTGTTATGAAGCTGTCTGAGGACCACAGATGGAAAATAGCTGTTAGCTATAATCTGGCATCTCTTCTCTTTGCGGAGATTAATGTTTTTCCTTCTATAAATACACACATATATATAGGTGCAGTGAAATATCTATATATAATAATACCTTACATTTATTATAGCGCTTTTCCAGATGCTCAAGGCGCTTTTAGAAATACACATTACACATATCATGGTCATGTACCACAGTACATGACAACAGGAGCAAGTTCAGGTGAAGTGTCTTGCCGAGGACACAACGGCTTTACAGACGCAGCAGCGGCGGGTTTCACCCCTTGATCTGATGATCAGTGCACAGCGCCACACCGTCCACACCGTCCATCTTCACGCCTCGAAGTCATCAAGGCGTCAAGTATACATTGGTATTATACATGTACTGTGGACAATACCCACAGGAGAAAATCCGAGTGAAGTGTCTTGCCCAAGGACACAACGGCCTGACGCGGCGGGGGTTTCGACCTGGAGTTCCCCAGCACCCCCCTTGATCAGATGCACAGCCCACTGCGCCACCCATCCCACAATATATATATATATCTATATCTCGGTACATCTAGTGATTAACACCAGGACATCATCAGGGGAATGTTGAGAAGGAATTTTTTTTGATAGACTTCAATACAACCAGGATGCATGTGCTGCCAGTGGAGAGCCACTTGATGGAGAACAGGTTTAGTGCTTCTCAAAGTGTGGTCCGCGCCCCCTAGTGGTGCGTGAGTATATTGGTAAATTAATTTATTTAAGTTTTCCGCACTCTCGCGGGAATATCTCCGCAATGGAGCGAGCTTAAGTTTCACTTTCGATTGCATGATATAGCCCAGATAAACACCTTCGTCACACATGTTGCCACTTGTTTGTACCATTTTCAGACGATTTGTAAAAAACGATGTGTTCTTGGATATTTGTGGAGTTAGGTGGTCCGCGAGTGTTTTTTTATTGGTTAAGTGGTCCTTGGTATGAAAAAGTTTGAGAAACACTGGGCTAGAGTAATGAGACGACAAGCGATCAAGACGATACATGTATCAGGTACATGTTAGACATCAGTGTGCGAGAAGTAAGGGTCCTTTTCTCATAGACTTCGAGACACATACGCTTTTTTTTGCAACAGGTCGATGTTGTGTGGAGCATATATTCTGTTTTTACGCAACTCTTGACATACAATTATCTTCCTGTTTCTGCTGCACAATGTGTTTTCCTACTTAGTCCACTCCTTATTTAGTTGGGATTTGAACCGGCGACCCTCCAGTTACAATGCCAAGTCCCTACAGACAGAGCAATGCACATCAAGCTGTATGACGCGTCGTTGAGCTTTAGGAAAAGCAATCCCATCTATTATTATTATTATTATCATTAGTCTTTACTTAGTGATGAGACCTTAAAGTAAAATGTAAAAGGTTCACTTTGGTTATTAATCAAGTGAGTGTCCTTTTCTCATAGACTTCTAGAACAAAGGCTTGTCTTGCGACCAGTGCCATTGATGCAACACAGCAATGAACAATGCACCGTATCGTGGCAGCATTGAGGGGTTCTGTTTCTGGAGGATGTTCATTCATTCTGGGACGAAGTGTGCTTCAGACGCAGTTTCAGTTCTCTCTAAGCCTGAGCGCTGCCAAGCACCATTCATCTCTTTGATAGCAACGTTCTCTTGGACACTGTAGGGCGTCTTTTAAAAATTGCATGGATATTTCACTCGCGGTTCTCGAGTAACGCTCGCTGCTTCGTATGATATGTTAAGATTGCTCGCTTTGCTCAAGGGCTCCTCAGCTTTTCTATCAAGAGACCGAGCGCATATTTCATCCTTTTTTATTCTCTGCTCATGTTTTCTTCCCCGAGTCCTTTGCGTTCAGCTGCCTCTTTCAAGGTAACACCTGGTTTCACGAACTACTGTGATGGGAAATAGGTTTATTGCAGGTTGAGCTGTTTCCAGATGTCAGAGCGAGAGATAGGTTCACTCTGGCCAAAACGGTGTGCGCATAGCTCTCATTTCTCAATCGTAGTGTTGTGTGTGTGTGTGTGTATGGGGAAATTCCCCTTCGATTCTATTGGCTCTAACGGTCAGACAGAGATGTCAATCACCAAAATCGACCAATGGGTTCCAGAGAAACGGTAAAAACGCCCATTTCCACCCAAATCACCTCAGAGGTGGAGTTATTTTTGCTAAATCTCTCTTAAAAGGTCAAATATCACTTGTTTTGCATCAATCTTGATACAGGGTACTTATTATATGTTGTACTTTGGATTCCTTAAGCTTTTAGTCCAGCTTACCATCATCTAAGGTTAGTTTTCACTATAAGTAAAAACAATTTCTTTGGACGGACACTATCATTTACAGTTTTTTTACCATGTTCAATCTGAATTTTCTTAAAATAAAAAACATCTATATTGATTCTGACTTTTCTACATCCAACTCACACGTTTATCATTGCTTTGAGAAAAAAGATTATTAATGTAACTCCTTTAGAAGGGAAGATACGGTCATTTGTTCTGGGAATGTCATTTCCGAGCCTGACACCTGAAAAACAGGTTAACGGACGTCCCACATAGTACATAAACACAAATCTTGAGTTACTATACGAGATGCAACAACTGAATATCAGTGCTCATCATTCCCTTTGCCGTGCAGACTGTGGAGGCTGCACACGAGCCCCTGGAGTTTAAATAGAGGCGCTGCTGTCTGCCAGGCTGAGTGATGAAGGTGAGACACCCTCAAAGAGAGGTGATGTCAGTGTGGACTCTTATAGGGCCGCACGCTGTTCTGTACAATAGCTTGATTTGTCCAGTGTGTGTGGGGGTGTGTGTGTGTGTGTGTGTGAGATCCCCTCCCACTCGTGTTCTGGAGAATCAGCTGGAAGGCCTGGAGAAGTCATTACCTTTGGATGGAGCCATAATGGATTTTCGCTCCACTAAATCACTGTGGCTCTTTTGGCTGTTTGGGTTTGATCACCGACCGTTTCTGGGCATCCAATAAAAACTCTCTCTTTTTTCTTTCTTTATGTTGCTGGAGGGTGCGCGCGTGTGTGTGTGTGTGTGTGTGTGTGTGTGTTCATTTGCATGCGTCACTCAATTGATTTGCTAACATCTTAAGGCCCAGCGCCAGCTCCGGGCTCTCGCTGCGTGCACGGCCCTGACTGATGGACTCCTTCGCAGTGTGTGTGGCTGTAATTGTGGTTTTATGAAGACACTTGTACCTGTCTGCATGTGTTGGATGTGTGGGCAGTAGATCACCTGTTGCTCTGATCAATATTTCTACCTTTCAGCTAAATCGTTCTGCCGTCCAAGCAGCAGCCTCATTCTTCACATTGCGATTCACTCCGCTGGCTCTTGCAGTGTCTTTCACACGCATCTTGAGTCGGCAGGGAATCAATAATACTTCTTTAGAAAAACAAACTCAGCATGTCAGTAATACGTATTATGCTCTCCTGTCATCTTGTATTATGTTCTGGTAGAAAATTGCCCCACCCCTGATGCTGTAAGTGCAGCAAATATACAACCGGGTATATATCATTTTGTCACCTTTTAAATAAAATCCCCTAAAAGCAGAGATCCAGACGTATCCATATATTTTGGGTTAATAATTATTAGGTGCAACGTTGTTATTTTCAGTACTTGCTTTAGACCTCACTTTAAAACCTTACAGACTTCATCTAGGCTAGGCTAGGCAAGGCAAGGCGAGGCTAGGCAAGTCAAGGCGAGGCAAGGCAAGGCGAGGCTAGGCAAGTCAAGGCGAGGCAAGGCGAGGCTAGGCGAGGCTAGGCTAGGCTAGGCTAGGCAATGGCAAGGCTAGGCTAGGCGAGGCAAGGCAGGCTAGGCTAGGCGAGGCAAGGCAAGGCAAGGCTAGGCTAGGCAAGGCAAGGCAAGGCTAGGCAAGGCTAGGCAAGGCTAGGCTAGGCAAGGCAAGGCTAGGCTAGGCTAGGCGAGGCAAGGCAAGGCTAGGCTAGGCAAGGCAAGGCAAGGCTAGGCAAGTTTATTTATATAGCACCTTTCAGCACAGGCAATTCAAGGTGCTTTACAAAATGAAAGACATTCAGACAAAGGCATTTAAAAACAGTAAAAGATAATAAAAGAAACATTAAAAGAAAAAACAAAAATCAGGAGCCCTGCCCCAACACTTCAATGTCCATGTTACACTAAATGGGACCATCATTTACAAAATGAACGTCATGCTGTATTAACGACGACTTGAAAACTAGACATTGAGACAATAACTTATCAATTAGATTTGTACTGACGTAGGGATATTTTCTCATAGACTTTTATACAACTGGACGTGTTTGGACAACCATGGGCTGCCATGTGATGAAATGCAGGTTCAGTACCGTGTGGGAGGTCGCAGCGTACACATACACCTGTAGTATGTGAGTTATAGAGGCTCTTCGTGCAGGCTTTAATAACGTCAGACCTCTCCCCTGCTCCCATTCCTCATGCTAAGCTTACCGGCTGCCGACGGTATGCCCTGCCGACATGAAATCTTCTCATCTGACTCTTGGCAAAACAGAAAGAGGATGTGTTCAGAAGTGTTTACACGCTGGCTGGCCTCAGACAGGCTGCTCTTTGAGGCCGGGGTAACTTCCACACAAGTCTTTGAAACGTGCCCCTCGCAGTCTTTAACCCTATTGAACACTATGAGGCGGGGAATGCTGACCGCGGCAAATGAGTTGAATCATAAATGCTGAGTCAGCGTGAAGTGAGATGAGGCACAGTCAGAGGGAGGCGAGCTGTGAGTCAAGGTGAGCAGACGCTGTTCTCATCTAATCGCATTTAGCCATCGAGACATTTAGTTAAAGCCGTTACTGAGCGAGCGCAGGCCGGCTTCCGATCGCCGGAGCGCACAGAGACAAAGGACACGTCTGATCTGATTATTCTGTTTTAGTCCACACGCAGTGCAGGTGTTTAGTAGGGCTTTCGATATGCACACGTTAATGCTCACAGAGAATGGAAACATAAACATGTTGTACGCCCATTTCTCACAATGAGCCCACTTTATTCACGTTCAAGGCTTGTATTTGTCATCCGTACATAGGTGCAGTGTAGCTATGAACATCTTAGGTCACAGGCTCCTCCAACAGAGCCACACAATGAAACAGAAAAAATAGTGCAAGTAAATACAAAAAATTTGTAAAATAATACAAGAAAATTGTAAATAACTAGTTTTTAAATTAAGAATTGCATGGTAGTGAAAAGACGAAGAAAGCTGAGGAATGGCGTCCCTCACTTGTGTCGTTTCCCTGCGACTAGTCCCTCCCACCAAGGAAGCAAGGAGAGACGCAAGGAAATCACGAGAAGCAGGGAAATGGGTTTTAAGAGCAATGGGACGTCCTTTCCTCCGGGGCGTCACGAGAAGCGACGTCCGTTTGTGATGACGCCGCACAGCTGATCGTCTGACAGCAGCTCTGTCCCCGTTATTCCACACACACCCCGCCACACATTTACTGACACACACATGTGTATCATCTGTTGTCGACACACATACATTACATAAAATAAGAACTCATTCTCAAAAAAGATAAACGCCATTCTTAAAAATGTATAAACGAAAAGCGATCATGAAAAGTTTCCAATAAATGAATAAAATGATTTTGACCACTCCGTTCAGATATATCACATATTTGTGACTAAATGAAACATTAATTAATTAATCAAAACACAGTTTAAACTGAGGAGGGACTCTCGTGAGGTTCATGTGTTTTCTTCACTCCGCTGGGAAACGGCTCTCATGTCAAGAAGCATCAGATCAGAGCAGGCACTGCATCGTCCAATCAGTGAGCGATACACAGTAAGGGGGCGGGGCGAGTGTCTGAGGATTTCATCGAAGGATGGTCTGCTGGTTCCTCGGTTATCGCTCCTCCGGCAGAAATAAGGCCATTGGGACCTTAGGCGGAGTTTGACGTGGTGCGCTTGGGGGGCAAACCTTTTCTAACTGACGTCAGCACACAGTCCCGACTATCGCGTGGGTTGCTACGGATACAGTAGCAATAAAGCCAGCGCTCACCGCACTGAGTATGACTTGTCATCCCCGCCGTACACACACACTCCTATGGAAGGGGCGGTCTCTCCCCCCAAGCAGTGCATTACATAACTGTACAACTTATCATAACTGTGCCACATCTCATAATTATTTGATAACTACTACATATCCCTTGGTTACTTGAACACGCTACAATATTATTAACCAGTGTCCTACCTTATTAAAATATTGATATACGAAATATTTGTAAATGCAATGCCCCCCGCGAAATCCGCCTATGATTGGGACGCTACTCAAGATGGCGCAGACAAATCAACTTCCGGTGAGACCGAGGAGCGAGGAAATGAAAATAAGAGAAGTGAGAAGCGCCCTCTGAATACTACCATCAAGTATCCTGTGTTGCCCTCATTGCAGAGGGTGACCCCGGGGGCTCTCCGTGACGGCAGCTTCGCATACATTGCCATAACGTGCGCACACACCACACACACACACACACACCACACACACACACACACACACACACACACACACACACACAGAGAAACATAATCAAAAGCAGGTTTATTACCAGTACAATGCATTTGATTTGATGCCATGGTGCATACATAAAAGTTTAACAAAAACACACACACACACACGCACACACACACACACACACACACACACACACACACTCACACACACACACAGCATCATAACTGTTACTCTGAGGCAGCTGCTAGCCTCTGTGATCCAGGCGTGTGTCAGGGCAGCTTACCCTCCTCTCCGCTACATTACCTGAACCAGGCCTGGGGATGATCAGCCACACACACACACCCACCCACACACACCCACACCCACACACACACACACACACACACACACACACACACACCACACACACACACACACACACACACACACACACTCTGCAGTATTTACCGCATCGCTGCCTCGCTTGGCCTGCAGTGGCCGGATCGCGCTCTGCCCCTGAGCAGCAGACGTGGCGGTGTGCAGACAGACGGGCGGGGAGTCTGAACATGTCAGGCTCAACATTAGACACGTAATGGATAGTCATGGCATGCAGTTGCAGGACATATCAATCTCCTCAAGTAAAGTACCATTTTGTGGTATTACTATATTTAAGTATTCTTTCTACCTCTATGATACACAAGGGTTATGTACTTTAAAGAGGACACTTTGACATAGAGAAACTCATGAGTTTATAAAAGCATACATTGTTAGGGCTTAAACTGCCAGATTATATTAAGCATAGCTAATGTTACTGTATCTACAACAGCAACCCATTTTTTAAGTCAAATACTTAATAAAATCCACTCACTGATATCTTACAGTTTTTTATTTAGGATCCATTTTAAAATTATTGTATTTACTTTAAATCCCTAAATGGCATGACCCCACCATACCTTGCTGAGCTGCTGCAGCATTACACGCCGAACCGCCCTCTCAGGTCAGCGGACCAACTGCTCCTGAATGTGCCTAAAACCAGGTCAAAGCTCAGAGGGGGCGTTGCTTCTCTGTAGCGGCTCCCACACTGTGGAACGCTCTGCCCCTGGAGACCAGACAGGCCTCCACACCGCCTGCTTTAAATCGCCTCTTAAAACCCACCTCTTCTCCTTAGCGTTTTAACATTTGGCGTTTCAACAATCTTTCAGTGCTGCTTTTTTGCATTTAAATAGTTTTTTGTTTTTACTTGTACTTGTTTTATGGTGTATGAGCTGAGCTGTGTTTTATCTATTTGCCTGTACAGCACTTTGGTCTGGAGGTTTAAAGTGCTTTATAAATAAAGTTGTATTGTATTGTATTATATTGCACAATTACTACTTATTCTAACATCTGTTGCTAATCAGCAAACATTGTAATTCAAACATTACATTATATTGATGAAATACTGTTAGAAAATGGTGAGCATATTTATCAATGAACAAAAGAAGAAAGAAAGAAAGGCAAGTTATTAGTAAAAGTCGAAGAGGGCAGTTGAGGGCTAACACATAACCACTCTGCTAACCTTGTGCAGATGGAGATGTTGAATGTGAGAAACGTTCCTCGCTCAGCGCAGGTGTTTACGGGTCAGACCGTATTCACACCTCGCCGTGTGCCACTGATCACGCACTTCGTGGTAACAACATGTGAAAAGTAGATTTTGCTTGGATGAAAAACATCAACACAAACCTTCGTGCACACATGTGTGTACCCTCCTACTCAGTTGCTACACTACCAGCCATCCTATGCGGCTGTAATGCATTCTTCTGAACGCGACAGATGCCGAGAGAAAAACTGCGAAAAGTGCTTCCCGTTATATCTCTTCCCAGAAACTAAAGTCCGTCTCCCGTCACGTCCGCCGTGTTGTTTGTCAGCTCAAGCCACAGATAGACCCTTTTAGTGGACATAAAGGATTTGAATTCTGCCTGCCTGCCTGCAACCTCTCAGCCGCAGCATTATCTCACACGGCTTTCCGTGGCCGTTTCCGCACCTTCGATGGAAAAATGAAAATAAAAAAGTGTATTATTTATCTCTGCTAAAAGTTGCATGAGAGCCTTCCCCCGCGCTCTGGGTCGAGGATAGAGTGCAGGGTGGCCTGGGGATGGAGCTGTGGACATGCTGTTCTTGGAATAAATAGGATTGCTATTTTTTGTTTTATTGTATTTCGGACTGTCAGCGGGGCTAACGGCTAAGTGCCCTCTGTCCTGGTGGGTGTCTCTCCGCAGAGCAGCGCACCGCCACACGTTGTAAAGTGGTTCTCTTCGATGCACTTTGACCGGGTGTTAGCAAGCTTCTTCCCTTTTCGGTCTATCAATAGTTCAGAAGGTGGATTTTCGGAGTTGAAGAACTCAATATAGCATCTTTAAAAAAGTCAGCATATGGCAGAACGTAGGAGTAGAAGTCTCTTTTACCGCAGGCTTTCTAAACCACTGCGGCAATTTGGATCCGTCCCCAAGAGGAATTGTGGAGGAAAATATTATCCTGCTTCTTTTTTTTCAAAGCTCCGAGCGCCAGCAGTCAGAGAGACGTTGGTCTGATAATGAAAACAAGTGTGGTTACGCTGTAAACCATTTAAAGAGAGCTGTTTTCAGTAGAGCTGAACAATGAGGTCCATCAAAATGCATCAGGGACGACTTCAATTAGTATCGATCAGGAAAGCCACGGCTCCAAAGTGCTTTTCTTTTTTTCCATTGTGGGATTTATCAGGAATAGAAAAACGCTTCGATCGATAACACGATATGAGTATTGTGAGACGGAACAAAAAGGCTCAATTGGTTTTGAATGTTCACACTTTCAAAAGAGACAACGTTTTATTTAGAAAAGGGAAAATGTGCAGCGAAGAATTGAGTAATGAAAAAAGCAAATCCACGGTTGGCGTTTCTTTGGCCTGGTTATTAAACAGCTAGATACTAAATACATCAACAACTTGAATCACAAAGGGGATGAAAAGGATTTTATTGATTTAATAATGATTTTTATGATTTAATAATGATGTTATGAGTCCTCTGTTTCACTGTGTACCGACGGCTGGAGTTACAGCAACGTGAATTAAAGTGACATCAGCACGAATTGAGGTTTTCTGTAACCGTTTGAGTCTTCTAATGGTTTGCTTTTCCATTAAACGCTATCATCTGTCTTCTTCTTCTGTTCCCTTTGTGTTTACTTCCCTGTCTGTCTTCTTCTGCTGTTCCCTTTAGTGTTTACTTCCTGTCTGTCTTCTTCTGTTGTTCCCTTTAGTTTTTACTTTCTGTCTGTCTTATTCTGCTGTTCCCTTTAGTGTTTACTTTCCTGTCTGTCTTCTTCTGCACTTCCCTTTAGTGTTTACTTCCTGTCTGTCTTCTTCTGCTGTTCCCTTTAGTGTTTACTTCCTGTCTGTCTTCTTCTGCTGTTCCCTTTAGTGTTTACTTTCGGTCTGTCTTCTTCTGCTGTTCCCTTTAGTGTTTACTTCCTGTATGTCTTCTTCTGCTGTTCCCTTTAGTGTTTACTTCCTGTCTGTCTTCTTCTGTTGTTCCCTTTAGTTTTTACTTTCTGTCTGTCTTATTCTGCTGTTCCCTTTAGTGTTTACTTCCTGTCTGTCTTCTTCTGCACTTCCCTTTAGTGTTTACTTCCTGTCTGTCTTCTTCTGCTGTTCCCTTTAGTGTTTACTTCCTGTCTGTCTTCTTCTGCTGTTCCCTTTAGTGTTTACTTTCGGTCTGTCTTCTTCTGCTGTTCCCTTTAGTGTTTACTTCCTGTATGTCTTCTTCTCCTGTTCCCTTTAGTGTTTACTTCCTGTCTGTCTTCTTCTCCTGTTCCCTTTAGTGTTTTTATTTTTTTTTATTTTACCGTTATTTAACCAGGATAGGTCTCATTGAGATTAAACATCTCTTTTTCAAGAGAGTCCTGGCCCAAGAATGGTAACAGCACAGTTTCAGACAGTTTTACAGTTACGAACAATTAAAAAACACAACACAGTCATACACCAAATTTAGCCAAAGCATTTACAGACACAGCGGCCTGCTTCAAGGTCAGTTAACGTTGCTTTGAGTGTTTCTAATGAGACCAGTTCTCTGAGTTTCAACTCAGTCTGAAGTAGGTTCCAAGCTTGAGGGGCAGCGTAACTGAACGCCCTTTTCCCAAGTTCAGTGCGGACCTTTGGTTCAGTTAAAAGGAAAAAGTTCTCGGAGCGAAGCCGATAAGATCCTGTGCATTTTCTATTTATGTACATTCTTAGATAAGGGGGAAGAGCACCAAGAATAGCCGTATATATAAGGATGTGCCAATCTGTGTTTCAGTCTACGCGTGGTCAGGGAAAAACCATCCAACACGAGCGTATAGATTGCAGTGGTGCGTCAAGGATCTGAGGTTTGTGATGAATGTGCACCGTGGTAGACGGTGTCCAGCGAGTGAAGGCACTGAGAAGACGCATTCATATAAACCACATCTCCATAATCCAGCACAGACAGAAAGGTTGCAGACACTAGTCTCTTTTTGGTCTCATAGGAAAAACAAGACTTGTTTCTAAAGAAAAAATTGTATTCTTAATTTGTTCAAGAGTTCCACAATGTGTGGTTTAAAAGAGAGCGAATGGTCAATTATAATTCCAAGATACTTATACTGCAACACAGATTCAACCTCCGTCCCCTGCAAGGTGGTGATAGGAGGAAGGTTCAAGACTTTGGCTTTTGCTTACGAGAACATCATTAGCTTTGTCTTGGCAGCATTTAAAACAAGTTTCAAATCACACATGTTGGATTGTACGATGTTAAAAGCATTCTGGAGCTGACAAAGAGCCTGCTTCGGGGTGGACGCAGAACAATAACTGTATCATCAGCATAAAAATGCAAATTTGCATTCAAAACATTGTTATTAAGACTGTTAATGTAAATAATAAATAACAATGGTCCTAAAACAGATCCCTGTGGCACACCCTTGGATACCAGAAGAGATGTTGAAGTTAAGCCTTCTGCCCGCACACACTGTGATCTGCATGAAAGATAGTTCTTGAACCAACAGACAGCCTTACCTGAAAGACTGATACTAACAAGTCTTTGTAAGTAAGGCATGATCCACTGTGTCAAAAGCCTTTGACAAGTCAATACAAAGAGCTGTGCAATGCTCTCTATTGTCTAAGACAGTGACCACCAACTGGCGGCCCGCGGGCCACATCCGGCCCGCCAGACATTCGGCCCGCCAGACATCCGGCCCGCACGACGGGGGTGACTGTGGCGTTAGCTGAGTGGTTACTGCGTTCGCCTCCCACCCATTTTGTTTTTACAACGTTGTGAGTAAGGTGCAGTACCGGAGTCCAACAGAGAGGCAGCAGCTGCGGGACAGTAGACTGCGTACTCTGAAACCTTCCCTGCCTTCAAGAAGAAGTGACACTTCGTTGTGAAGAGTCTGCTTTGTGCACTCCGCAGCAGTAGCCCCGCTGCGACGGAGTCCAACAGAGAGGCAGGAGCTGCGGGACAGTAGCCTAGAAGCAGGGTTAGGTTGTAACAGAATACATGTAACGGCGTTAGGCAGAATATAAAAATCAAGTAGGCTAACTGTATTCAGCTGGCGTTACATTTCAAAAACGAGTAATCTGATTACAGTTACTTTCGTAAACCTGAAGTGAATACATTTTGGAATACTTATTGGTGTGAAAGTTTCCTCACAAAATGTAATATTCATTACCGGCAGAACTGTGTGCACACTGCACAGCGCTGCAGCATGTCTGTGAGCGAGAGAGAGATGCAGCGTGTCTGTGAGCGAGAGAGAGATGCAGCGTGTCTGTGAGCGAGAGAGAGATGCAGCATGTCTGTGAGCGAGAGAGAGATGCAGCGTGTCTGTGAGCGAGAGAGAGATGCAGCATGTCTGTGAGCGAGAGAGAGGTGCAGCGTGTCTGTGAGGCCCCGCCCCCGCACGCAGTGAGAGAGAGAGATCTCTTTTAAAATATATTGAAAGTTAGAAACGGAGATGGTTGGATAAAATGTGCAAGATAACGTTTATGTAGCATTTCTTTATTGTCGAAATGATGACATTTCATAGATCAAATCAAAGTGAATGGCCTGCTGCTGCTGAATGCATGGGGCAAGAGACTGGAACACGTTTTAAAAGTTATTACATCGTTTCAGATAATACATCAAAGGTCCGCAGTACCTGAGCGTGCTCCACTAGCATTGTGGACTATATAAAAATCACTGGCCCGCGATTGTGTCTATTGGATACATTTTGGCCCTTGGACAAATGTAGTTGGTGATCCCTGGTCTAAGAAGTAAAAAAAATAATTTACTACTTTTAAGGCAGCTGTTGTAGTGCTGTGTTTTTTTCCTAAAACCAGATTAAAATATTATGTATTGATAAAAAACTCCTTCAGTTGGAAATTGACCAGTGATTCCAGTACTTTATTTAAAACACATACTTTGGAGATGGGTCTGTAGTTGTTGGGTCACCCCCTTTTAACAGTGGGAGAACAAAAGCAGATTAAGGGGAATTTCGTTTGTCTCCAAGGACAGATTAAAAAGATAAGCCAAGGGCAAAAACTATAAAATCAGCTGCTAACTTTAAAAAGTACGGCTCCAGGTTGTCAGGACCTGCTGATTTTCTTGGTTCCAAACTTTTCCGGGCTGTATGCACCCCTGAGACTGTTACTGGAATACAATTAAACGGTTCACCCACCTAGTTAGGATGCCACCTGGGCGCCTCCCTAGGGAGGTGTTCCAGGCACGTCCAGCTGGGAAGAGACCGAGGGGTAGACCTAGGACCAGGTGGAGGGATTATATCTCTTCGCTGGCCTGGGAGCGCCTTGGGACCCCCCAGTCAGAGCTGGTTGATGTCGCCAGGGAAAAGAAAGTTTGGGGCTCTCTGCTGGAACTGCTACCCCCGAGACCCGACCACGGATAAGCGGAGAAGATGGATGGATGGATGGATGGATGGTTCACCCTCCCAGATACCACCGTCAGAGCGATCAGTGGCTTCTTGAGCTATGTTCTGCGAGGTAAACAGAGAACCAGAAGCAATAAAATGTTCATTAAAACAACCAAGCATTTCTGCCTTATCAGAGATTTGAACAGTCCTCCTTCACAATACAATGTGGAAGCTCTGTAACATTTTAGTTCCAGCTAATGATTTAATAGTTTTCCAGAATTTAAGGGGATTATTTAGGTTGTCTGAAGTTTCAGTTCGGAGATGATCCGCTTTGGCATTTCTGATTTTAACGGTAAATGCATTTCGCAGCTGCCTGAAGAGTAGCCAGCTGTTTACTTCCTGTCTGTCTTCTTCTTCTGTTCCCTTTAGTGTTTACTTCCTGTCTGTCTTCTTCTGCTGTTCCCTTAATGTTTACTTCCTGTCTGTCTTCTTCTGCTGTTCCCTTTAGTGTTTACTTCCTGTCTGTCTTCTTCTGCTGTCCCCTTAATGTTTACTTCCTGTCTGTCTTCTTCTGCTGTTTCTGATAGTCTTTTACCCTTCACTGGTAACAGTTTAGTCATCATACATCCAACGTTTTGGTGCTCTCGAAAAATATAAAAATCAATATTCACAAAGCATTCAAGTCCTCGATTGTAACACCTTTACCACGCACATCCCACTGTTGGCACACTTTCAAGAAGGATTACCTAACCTTTTCTACGAGGCTAGAGAATCTCTGTTGGCTCCATAAGTAATCATAAACACATTTATTTGCTGCGTTGAACTTCCATTCAACCTCCCAACCATACAGTATATTCTTCGTCCTGGAGGACTTTGCTAATGATTATTGCGCTCATATTTTCTGCAATTTACAGAAGGCCTTGCAATAGACTCGTGGCGTATAGTGCTGATGAGTTTCCTCACAGTTAATGAACATTAAGGGACTCAGTCTGAGTCAACAGCCTTCATGGAGTCCATAACGTCCTCCTCACAATAATGCAATATTTCACCGCTGTTCCCTGAAGGCCTCACAGCGTCAGCAGGAGGCGTTCAAAGTGCTGCCCTTGTTGTTTCCATTCAAATCAAAAGATGCTCAAGCCCTGAAGTGGTAAATGGTTCCTCCAAGGCTAACATTTATTTTAAAATCAACTTTATATAACAGCAATTAAAGATGAAAAAGGACGTCAATTACTTACATCTTAAGGACTTTTTACCAAAATGTTACGAGTGTTATCTCGATCAGTCGGACGTTAGTTGGAGTAATTTGATTAAAAACAATACAATATTCTTAATTTAAATCGCAGGCCTTTATATTTATTTGTGGAAACCAATATTCCTGTATGATATATACTTCAAATGTAATTAAATGTCACTCATGCATGTTGTTTGGATATATAAAGAAAGATTGTGACACACAGTGGGTGTTTCTCAATGTCGAGTACGCTTGCTTGGTAGCACATGTCTTCCGAGTCACTTGCTTCAGAAGCGAGGCAAGAATCCTTCCTGGCATTCGGAAAACGAAGAGTGGAACAGGCGAGCAAGTGTGCAGGTGTGCGTCGTATGAGAGGCCCCGCCTTACATTTTCCGCCACAGATTTGGGGAAATTGGTCCGTGCGCAAAGCATTGTGGGGATTTTAAGACCGCGGAGTCTACACATGTGCAGCCTCGAAATGTCCCGCAACGAAGTACGCCGGCCTCGGTAGAATTCCAAGTATGCTGGACATTGGAACAGTCCTTCGGCGGCACTCGATGACCTAGTATGCTTGAAATAGTGGCTCTGGAGCAGCTTTACTCGACATTGAGAAACACCCAGTGTCAACAGCAGCCGTTCAAAGTGCTGCGTTTGTTGTTTACATTCAAATAAAACACATCAAAGCCCCTTCAGAAGACCGTTAGGGTTAAGGACAGATTTGCCCGCATGTTTAATGTAACATAAAATAATTATTGACATTATTGTGAGATATTCAGTAAAATATGACTTGTTTTTTAACTGAGATTCTCACATTTCAATGACGGTATCCTGCTGTAAATTCATATTCGAAAGATAGGAAGTACTTCATTGATCCCAATTTGGGGAATGTTTGCGTTGCGTTTAGATAAACTAAAACAGGAGTGATGAACAATTCTAAAATGTTAGCATCTCAAAATAGAAATAAAACAGCATTAAAAAAGAAGAAAATATACAATAATACTTGTTATACTGTATGTTTACCATAATCAGCTCATAGGACGCACACAACCCTCCTAGTGTCTTCGTGTTTCCCCCTTACTTTGGTGTTCGCGGTCGCATTCGACCGGTCCTGTTTTAACTGCTATTACATTAACACAAACACCATTAATCATCACCACATTTCATTTCACACCCTTTCAAACTGTACAGATTGTATCAGACTACTGGTATACATGAAAAACTGCAGTAAATATACAAATAATAGACACTGAACATGTATTGTGTGTGCCAGGTGTGATCATACTTGCCAACCCTCCCGATTTTCGCAGGACTCTCCCGATTTCAGTGCCCTCTCCCGGTTTCCACCCGGGTCATATTTCTCCCGATTTCTGACAAAATCAGATTTAAATGTACTCAGGACTGTTTCTACTCGGACTTTAATACAGCTACACCATTGTTTGGTTTCCATGGTAGCACGCGCAACTGAAAGTCTGAGAGGGTGAGGAAGATAGTCACAGAAGACAGAACAAGAATCGACAACTCAACCCTCTCCATCAAGGCTGGTGCTACAGACGGCAAGGCGGTGCAATAAGCATGTTAATGTTAATCTAATACAGCTCCGGCGATCCACTAGCACCCCCCCCCCCCCAATTTCTAAGGTCTCAAGGTTGGCAAGTATGGGTGTGACCCATGTGGGGGGATGGGCACATAAGAGCGGGAAATGTGTCAAATTCTTGTGTGTGTGTGTGTGTGTGTGTGTGGGTGTGTGTGTGTGTGTGTGTGTGTGTTTGTGTGTGTGTGTTGTATCTGATCCGGATGGTTACTAATTCCTTTTCTTCATGGACCGGGAACACCATGGGTTACAAAGTTGACTAAATCATCCAGAATTCAATGAAAGTGGTGATCAGCGATTTTATATGTTCAAATGTCTACTGTGAAGAATATCATAAAGCCTTAATGCAATCAAATCTAAAACAAAAAGGTTATGATCGAGGAAAGTAGTAAATGGGTCAGATTTTACCCGAAGACAACAGGAGGGTTAATTATGAGGTATGTGCCTAAAACATGAACATGATGCCTGAGGGAAATAGAGACTAGAATATAGTTTGGTTTCAAACCTTTACACATCTCAGTTATCGGCAGCCAGTCAGTAACCTGTGTTGTAGGAGTACTTGTCGAAACAGTATTTATAAAGAAGTGTAGCTTAGTCAAACATCTCTCGCCCTTTGTTCCCCCGCGGAAACCGTCGGCATGATTCCAGTTTGGATTTCCTAAGAGGTGTGGGTGTTGCTCACGAGAGAGGATGCACTCAGAGGTGATTCTCCGGGTCTGAGGTGAGACTCCCGACTAATTAAAAAATAAACAATGAAGTATTTAAAAGAGAGAGAGAGGCTGCATGCTGGAAAGGTGTTGAACCCCCCCGCTGTAGCAGCCAGTTTATTCAGTGTGAGGTTTAGCCACCGGGCGGCAAACTGCTCACGTTATGTAAGAGCCATGTTCACTCCCACGCTTAGAGTGAGATACTTTACTGACGGAGACACAACACCAGCTCCTGCACATGCAGCTCCTAAATCAACTGTGTGACGGTCGTAATGAAATACGGGCCATTCTACAGAATTGGTTCAAAGTCAGGTTGGAAATATTTTGAAATGTTGTTTGTTTTTATCCCAACACTTTGTCCATATCTAAATTACACATCTAGTAAAACAACCGTATCGTATTTTCAGACTGTATTGGAATGTTCTTCCTCGACTAAAAACGTTCACTACCGAAAGCTAGTAAATACACTGTAGTAATAAAGTATATAACAATGGCAATGTTGTGAATATTGTAACATAGGTGACTTTGGTTTAATAGTTTCCTTACCATCCAGTGCTATTCTCTGTTTTCTAATTTATTCTAATCGTTTTTTTACTGACAGAACACCAGCTACTGCACGTTCAGCTCTTAAATCCACGAGGAGGTGACAGTCATAATGATATGCACAGTATATAACAGGGAATGTATTTATATTATCATTGTGATGTTATGGTTTGGTTTAACAGTGACATTGTCTTTACTACAACCCCACTCTGCCATGTTCTACAACAGCATATTCAAACATAGCTACTGCATGTTTTATGGCATCAAAATAAATATATATATGTAAGGAACACTTCTGCAGCAATGGAGAGTCAGGACTCAGAGAGACACGAGGAGAGTGACAAACAATGATATGTATTACAAGTCAACGGCCGGAGAATTCATATCACAAGTCACAGCAGCAAAAGGTTCTGACTTGCACGGGTGGGTCGTCATGTCAATTCTGATCGGCCTATCTCTCGATAGACCTTTTAACTAGTTTACAGAGAGTTGATGAGCATATTGGGGGAGGCGTAAACATCTGTGGAGCTTTTAGAAAGCCAGCGTTCCCACAGCCGTTGTGACCGAGCGTTGAACTGGTTTATCAAGATAGCTGGAGCCTCCCATTCCTTAAGAGAGATGACAGAGCCAGGGTTTGGTCGTAAATGTCAACAGGCAATAAGGTTAAATATCTTAGGAGTAAAGTAGAATTATTCCCTCACAATATATATATATATATATATATAGAGAATAAAGGAACAAGTAATGCATATGATTATTGTGTTATTGTGATTATTATGAATATTTGTAATAATTTTTTTATTTAATTTTTTTTATTTAGCCTTTATTTATACAGGTGTAGATCTCATTGATACACAAGGTCGCATTTTCAAGAGAGAGCTGTTCAGTGGTAACACTACCACACACAGTTACAGACAGACAGGACACTAAACACCGAGGCAACACTAAAATACAACACCGTAAAAAAAGTAGTCATTGAAATCCATATACAGTCAGATATAGGTGCAAACACCCACGGATGATTTCTCCAGCTTTTTTAAAATGAGTTTAAAATCCGTGATGGGATCAAAGTGGTCAGCTGAAGTCCTGCTGCAGTGTGTTCCGGGTCGAGGGTACTGTACTGTTTGTGTGATATGCAAGTGGATATGTAGAGGGGCAGCAGTCCAAGCATAGTGGGTGAGTTATGATAATAATCATACTAACAACAAGCGCTTCAAGGTACTCAAAATTCTTGAAACACTTACAATTCATTAGTACCAAAACAAATGATATAAAAACATGCAACGTTAATTATAAATTAGAAGCAGTTTTGACATGTTTTACTTGCATAACAGTACAATTAATCCATTACCGATATATACACATTATAACTGTTATAATGACAATACTGTATAATTAGAGGTAAACTAAAATGCTAGATGTGTTTGGTAAATTAAATTCAAAAATATAAATAGAAAGTTAATAAGGTAATTAAGAAATTAAGGCTTTGTTTTTAAATAAATGAATAATTTAAATGTCTTTTAAGTCATTTAGAATCTGCGTGATCTTTGTTGCTGCAATCTTACAGTAAATAACCGTCAATTAATGATATTATATAAATATATAAAGTAATGATCGTACCATTAATTTGTGAAAGTACTGCGCCATGTTAAATAATGACAACATCATCTACACATTATGCACATGTCTTGACGTCACTATAGTGGTCATGTCTGCTTAGCGCACGTATGTTCGGTGTCTCTAAGTATAATAATTGAATGCTCTATAAATACAATGCTTCTTATATGCACTTTTAATTATACAGTGCATCTACCATAGATACGCAGTTTAATTAAAAGTGACAGTATCCACTTCAGCTTTAATATATTCTATAGTGACAACTGACAGTGTATTGTATTTTTAAAAGTCATATATATATATATATCACACACTGAATAATTTACCATATATAATGTATTATATATTATTCCACTTTATACAAATGCAAAAAGTGTTTCATAAGTGTAATAAAAATACATTGTGATAGAGTTTGGACCCATTTCTAAGCGAGCCACAGTTATAGTGCAGCGAGAACATAATGCCAGCCAATGGCAGGAAGTGAACCACAACGCGGAGGAGGTCTCAACTCTTCAGAATGAGAATGCTTCATTATCTCGGGGTGGACCATCGATTTTGTGACGGATGCACGATTTAAGTACATAATATGAACATTTCAGTTAAATTCAATTAAAATAAAATTAATAAAATAAAAAGTATTGATAGAGAAGAATAGCTCAGAGTACAATGGCACATTGTACTACAATTATAATAACAATAGAAATGTGTTTCCTATTAACAACATATGCAGTGTTAGTTAATAAGTACATATAATTAATTATGTGTTAATACATATATAAATCAATATTATTACAATTATTCATGTAGAAATAAATTAATAAAGTGTATTAATAAAGGTTTTATGCTGAAGTATTGCTCTACTGTAGATGTAGATTGTAATACAAACACTAATCCTAAACAATATAAGTATTGACCAGATGCCCCATTTCACACCAATAAGACCATTGGTTACTGGGAATTTGAACCACTATGTTTAGGACTAGCCGAATGCACTGTGGGTTTAAATTAAAGAAATATTGTTTTAAACATATTGCACCTTTAAACTTTAGTAACAGCTAGTAGCTCGGTG